>JALLOT010003578.1:0-11111 GCA_036939595.1 Thalassiosira livingstoniorum | reverse complement strand
TCAAGCTACGCTTCTAGAGTTATTATCAGTGACATCATAATTAAGCAATTCATGAGGTAATCTGGGGCTAAACAGCCATCTCAGACAAGTGCCTATGTCACTATTTGAGTAATTTGATTTTTTAATAGTTCAGATCATAGTTCAGTCTCTCCTGTATTCTTTATGCATATTCATAGTAAATTTTGAATACCCTTTTTTAGTATCTTGTGTTGCCTCTTTTTTACATTATCTCCTGAAGCCTCTCTGTAGTCACTTGTAGTTTCTTTGATTTTTTGTTCAAAAAATATAATTGTAGATTCCTTGTTGGTTGTTTTGTGGAATTTACAGTGGGTCCTTTTGTAGTTTTGTTTGTAGTATTTTTGTATTTTTCTCTGTAGTTTTGCCTGTAATTTTCTCTGTAGCATTCTCTGGAGCTTACTCTGTAGTTTTTTCTGTAGTTTTGTTCATTGTATTCTGTTTGTAGTTTTGTTTGTAGTTTTGTTTGTAGTTTTGTTTGTAGTTTTGTTTCTAGTTTTGTTTCTAGTTTTGTTTGTAGTTTTGGGTGTGTAATTTTGTTTGTAGTATTTGGTTTGTTGTTTTGCTAGTATTTTTGTTTATAGATTCATTCATCCATTTTTCCATAGGATCTTTTGTAGGATCTTTTGTAGGATCTTTTATAAGATCTTATGTAGGATCTTTTGTAGGTTCTTTTGTAAGTTCTTTTGTAGGATCTTTTGTAGGATCTTTTGTGGGATATTTAAAAATTATTGTAGGTTATTTTGTAGCTGTGCAGTAGTTTTGTAAGTAGTTTTTGGGATCTTTGAATTTTTAGTATTATTAGTAGGTTACCTTGTATTGGTATTGTTGTTCATCCATTATTTGTTTCTAGTTTTTCCATCTTGTGCATGACTGTTTAATTCTTAATATATTTTTGAATTTAACTATCTGTTTTTGTTTTGCAGATTGTTAAACAGTATGATTATCTCAGACAAAAAATCAAGTTATCATATCTTTTGCATTTGCATGGTGCATGGTATGAGTTATATGTGATGATTTTTTGGCACTAACTATCACAGTACAATCAATTATTTGCAAATTATGAAATTTTGTGTAGCATATTTTTGCTAGTTAGAGAATTTTACGTGCAATCAAAACAAATTATTGCCCCAAACACTCTTATCTGGATCAAATTTTATAAAAGTGTTCTTTGGGATCAGAAGATCATTAATAAGATTTGCGACATAATTTATTTCAGATAATATTATACTCTCTTTAAAAATCTTACAAATATGCCTATTATGAATTTACTACAAGTAGAAGTGCAAAAGAGATATCCTCCTGGATATGGTACAGCCCAAATATCCAATTCTTTTAAAATATTTATGGAATTGCTCACAGTTGTTTAGATCATTGAAAATACTTGTCCTGTTGTCTCAAAATGTATCTTTAGCTTTAGTTCCACCTTTTCAGATCTATAATGCTAGGGAAATTTTAAAAACTGTCCAAAAAAGTTGTTGGTTCAAATCATATTTTGAGCATCATTTTTTGGTGTACACTGAAACCATAATCTGAATTAGGGTTTGGTAAAAGAATTTAGTTTTGGTGTCCTCAAGGAAAATACTTTTGAATAATTTTCAATTTGACTAGTGAATAAACTGCCCAGACAGGTGAGTAAAGGAAGTTGTAGGATATGTACCATGAATGAGTATTAAGTGTAGTGGACAGTTAGTAATTGAAACAGAAACTCAAACTCAAGTATATGTTCATAATGATGAATGTATTACCTAAATTTTTATCAATCAATTAAACAATTAAAATCCAGTATGTTTTTTTAATTCTAATTTGGATTGGATATGGAAGAAACAATTAATGATCATGGAATGGATTCCATAGCAAATAAAAAAATTCAATGTGTATAAAAACAAAGTCAACCAATGAGAGTGACAGAGAATTGTCAAGCAATTACAAATAACATTGAATAAATTACTTTTCAACATGATCATACTTGAGCTATTAACTGTTAAGGGATCCATAGATGCAAACAAGAGGAGTATGTAATCATCCATGCAAACAAACCCACCCACATACAATATACTAGATACAAAACAGGACATGTAGAAGAACTGAGACAAGCATGAAAAAATCAATTTTGTAATGAAATGAATTGAGACAAAAGATACTTAAAAGTTTCTTCCACTTACCTTATATTGCATTCTATCTTTTGAAATATTTCCATCTCTTTCTTTGACTAGAACAAAACTATAAGCCCCTTACTTTATTGAGTTGATTATATTCTTTCATGATGTGCTGTTTAAACTCAAAGATGAACCCACAAAAATGGCTCTCCTGGAAACCAAAAAAGAATGTGCTATTGTGCCTTTCCTCTTACCTCACTCAATTTAACCTCAAATAAAAACAAAGTGAAATTAAGGATTTGTAAGAAAATGAAAGAAAACAAATAAAGACTGAACAGATCCCATTTCTAGTCAACTTATATCCAAGTCTCTACATGATATGCATGTACTTGTGCATATGAGGTCTTGTTTCGAAAATGAGACAAGCAACTTCCTACTTCCTATCAAAATCATATAGCAAGGAATAGTTGACTGAAGAAGCTATATCCTCAATTTTCCTCTAACATGACATGAATTGGGCTGACTCTTTTGCATCAATGGAGGCAGCAGCCATGACCAGCCAACATATGACTGACTTAATTGCAGTGAGTCAAAATACAGTTAATAAGCCCTCCATACCATATTTCCACCCCTAACTTTTTGTTGATATTGTGGAACATGAAAAAATTATCAAAAGTAACAGTTTTGTACATTTAAAATTGTCAATAATGAATAAATTATTCCTTCTTACTCACCTCATAAAATCTCACCCACAATCGCCTATGTTTGCATAAACTGGAACATTTTTATGATAAAAAGCACACAGGAAATGACAATCTAATGTTTTAATGAAGAAAATGTCAAAGACTACCTATGATGTACCATACTTTTTGCTGATTTTTGTCCTCGAAGGATTTCAAACTGCCACCATCAATCATTTACAACAAAATTGGAAAAATGTATCACTTACAGGCGCAGTTGAATCAACAGTTAGATTGTTCTTTTGGTAAGGGGAGGTAAAGGTGTAGATGGTAGTGTACATGATGTGTTGGATGAAAGCAGCCCAGAAATATGAGAAACAGGCAAATGGAGGATAGAGGCAAATTATTCATCTCAAAAATGCAACTTACCATGAGAATTTGCCATCAATTCCATCAATATTGATTCCATTGTAGACACAGTATCGAATGTAGTATCTACATGATGGCATGATATTATGGGCAGTAGAGGTGGGAAGTGAGAGTTGCATAATCTGCTAGGGAGTGTGTGTGATGTCCATTGGAAATATACAAGTTGGGAGGACAGTTTTCTCAGAAAAAATCTTACCTGATAATCAGTTTTGATTCCTGGAACAAAGAAGGGTAAAAAGTGGAATAGATGTTTTGTAAATATCAGGTTACTGTTACTGTGGTGAAAGCCATTCTGAAGTTTCTTCCCTTGCCCAGTAGTCATACAGGGAGCATAACACAGGATCATTTAGGAGACAATACAGTGAATAGCATTCTTAAATTGCAATGGACAGTGGCTGAACAAGCTGATGAAATTTACTTAATGATAAGCTAACCATAGGCAGCATTGAAGTTGAAGTGGTGGTGCAGCTGGTCATTGTGAGGGGAGAGGAGAACAGCCAGAAATTGCCACGGTAAGACTTCTAGGCCACCACCTCAAAAACAAAAAAAGGCAAAAACGGATCCCTGTGAAAAAATATATGCCACACAACCCAATATCTAGTAAAACTCTTTGATAGAAAAATCTCCTTGTCTGTTTACCCACTAGCAGATTTTTATTCAATTGAGTTTAAGTGTGCCTAATTGTTTGTATATTGTTGATGGAAGTGAGAAAATCTGGAAATCTCATTGTATGGAAGATGGCAAATTTCCAAACAACAAACAAAGGAAGGTGGGTCATGATTTTGATGAGATTTGCTAGTGCAAATGGTATATGCCAAAAGTAAGTCCCACAATATTTGCTAAATCCTATTTAAAATTGCCACTCTGCACAAGTTTTAGTGATGCATTATTTAAAATATTTTCTGGAATGTTGTTTTGAGTGCAAATACTTTTTGTAGTTATTTAAATAGAAGGAAATAAAAACTTGAAAGATATAGTGGTGACCTTATTCTACACTCCATGCTTGGTTATGGTGATTTTTTGAGGGGATTTTTTTATGGTTGTGGTAGATATTTTTCAATAAAAATTTTAACCTGCTTTTTGTGCTGACTTGATGTATGCTGTAGACCATTTCATTTTTATTAATGGATTTTTATTAATGGTCATTCTTAACTTGTTCTCTTATAAACATTCTTCTTATTATTAGTTTTGCTCACAAATATTTTATGAACATTTTTAGCTTTGTTGTGAATTTGATTGTTAGTTCAGTTGTGGGAATCTCTGTGAGATAATTAGTTTATAATGTTGTTTTTGTGATTTCTTTTGTTTGATTTATGTTGGTTCTCTTATGATTTCTCTCTTATTTCTAAGCTCTTATGATGTTTTTGTTACAGAGATTCTTTCAAAGTCAATCTAATAGTTATGTAGGAATGAATCCATGGATGAGTGCTATAATTATCTTTACATATATACTGTCAACTAATAACTAGTCCATTAATTCTTTTATTCAATGTAACTGTTATTTTCAGCTTTCAGTTGTCCAACATCTTGGGTCAGACTCAAACCTTGTTTGGCCCATGCAAATTGCCCAAAAGCCAAAATTAGCCAATGATTCTCCCAAGGATGTATCAAAAATCAAAAACTTCTAGCTAGTTGATTACAGTTGTGATATTTTTTCAACTCATTTGTTCTATCAGTATACAGCCCAAGTCATTACCATTTTCTGGTGATCAGGGGGGGGGGCTTGATGAGCCTGTGTTGTAAAGTACCCTGCTGTTCCAGAAAAATGTAAATTCAGTGCCGTTAGGCCTGTGGAAACAACATAAGTACCACACAATACAACATAATAAACTAACAAACTACTTTGATTTATTGTTCTACACTCTAGGAAATTGCATAAATCTATTGTAATTTAATGAAAAGATAAGGTGTTGCAATTCTAAGCCATGATGTTGAGTTCAAAAGCAAACTCTCCTCTTTTCAAGGCAAAAAATTAGGTCACACTATCAAATAGTTGCTGAGAAATGAAAATTTTATTCAAGGACAATGTTTCTAAGTAATTCTAGCAGCAAATTGATTTTAGACTACTAAGAATTGGTACTATATTTCTGTTCCCAAAGGGATATATTTTTGCAGTCTAGATTGGTGGACCTCTTTACATTTGTAATTTTGTGTGCTCTTTAAATGGCCTCTTTGTTTAATATGTATCTCTTAAATTTTTGCTCACTTTTAGCTCATTACATTGTTCTTGATTCTTCTTTCTGTCATAGGTTTTTCTCTTTTTTTCTACTTTCTGCTTCTCCCTTTGTCATTTTTTACTAATTCTGCTCAAATGTTCCAGTTTTTTGGAACTTCTATCAATAGTTGTGAATTATTAATTTTTTAGTTCTCTTCTTTTTCAATATTGTGTCTTTGTTTCTTTGATTTTTTTAGTTTTGTATTATATTTTGCAACACTTCTGCATTTGCTTTAGAGAATTTTTAAAACACTTCAAAATAAAATTTTGTTTTGTGGTTGGTTAGGTTTTGTATTGTTCTGATTTTGTTTCTTTTTTTGTGCATGTGGGCCCTATTGTTCTAGTGGATTTTGTGTTTGTATGGGGAATAAGTTCTTCCACATTCTCTCCATGAGCAAAAGGAAGTGTCTCCAATAGTTAACATTATTTGAGCAAGAATGAACAATAATTCCATGCAATGTTCCATGGAAATTGATGATGCAGCAAATATTCATCACACCCTAGATTTGAGGAATGTGTTTCTAGAACTTTGCACTGTCTGCACAACATGTTTCATCTGCTTCAACATCTTGGACAATATTTTAATCCACTACCCAATGAATTAGAGCATTGATGATTGAAAATGACATCAAGTTGCTCTCCATTCATTCGTACCTAATTGTTTCTGTGGCCAGTGCTTGAAATATGAGTAGTGAATCATTTATATTCAACTATCCATCCTTTTTGTAAGAAACTTTGGTCAATCTCAAACATGAGCTGCAGACATCCTTTTCCTGACTAGATGTCTTCTCTTTGCTACCTATATTCTTTTCGTCCACACAACACTTTCATTTCTTAAATGATTTTTAATTTTAGTTGTGTGTGGGTTTGGCAATGTTTGTCTGTGTTGGTAGATTGATATTTGAAACAATCAATATGATCTTTTACATTACATACTCAAATGCTTTGCAATTCGCCGTAATGAAGAGTATACTGGCAAGAATCCCTTACACTTTTTGTTTCATGCTCCAAAATGAAAGATTAAAAAGTATGATTTATTTATGGGAATATATTTTACTGGCTCCAAAGCAATATTTGTCCCTGTTTAATCTCTGCTCAGTGTATGACGCTGCTGTGGAAAAGTTTTTCGATAAAGGTAGGTGCATTGATAACTCCTCATGAGGCCAAAATACTTTTAATGATAGATATTTTACTTTTTGCAATGAAAAACTGAAAAGTATTTGCAAGCAAATGACAATGGCTTCCATTTAGCTTTGGCGCATTGTAAGTGGCCACATGGCAAATGAGTCCATTTCAGATGTGAGATGAATTGTTTGTGTCTGTGCTGGTTCTTGAAAGAAAAAGAAAAATAAATTTAAATCAAATCAATTTTGATGTGGGCCCCTTCGATGAACTTATCAATCCTCTGACAACGTTCTACTTTAAACATTTTTACACTTAAATGGACCTACATCAAACACAGCTGGAATATTTCCATGCAATAAAAACATTCCAACCCTGGCAGTGATTCTTCTGACTTCGAACATTCCACAAAAATATTGAAGAAGATGAAGTAAAACCATTCTGTCAGATCAAAGCGTCCGTCGCAGTCTTACTGGGGGAACTTGCACTCTTATATCCTCTATCACCTCGTTCTCCACGTGCTTTTTCTCCAGTTTTTTGTCATCCCCATCCTCCACATCCACGTTATCATTCACTCGTTGCTCCTGTACATTCAAGCCATGAGATGAATCCCTCTCATCCATCTTATCAATCTCATTCATGGTGCCCATAACCATAAACCTACTCTTTTCTTCCCTCTTCAACTTTTCCAAAATACTCTCCAATTCACTTACTACTTCCTTGGCACTCGCCCTCTTTGTAGGATCACCTTCATAAACCAAGTCCAATATCCTCACCAGTTCCATATCCACCCATCCACTTTCCCCATTCCGAATGTCATCCGGTACTTCCGGCCTGTCCCCCCTCTGAATTGCCATTTTGATCCCTTTTCCCTTTTCGTCATTCCACGGTCTCTTCCCCGTGATTATTCCGTATAATACATTGCCTGCGGAATACACGTCCAGTTTTTCAGAAAGGGGTGCCATATCGTATTCTTCGGGGGAACGGGATGCTCCTGGTGCAGTGGGGATGTAAAGTGGGCATGCTTGGAGTGGTTGAGTTTGATTTTGTGTTTTTAGTTGTGGGTCGTTGAATTTACTAGATGAGTCATTGGTAGTATTTTGTGGAGTGAGTTTGGAGGAGTTTGGTGGGCGGATAGGAAGGCTGTTGGTTTGATTATTGTCATTGTTTTGGCTTCCTACATCCTTTTGCTCTACATTTTCTTCTGCCACATCTAAACCAAATGACTCCTCCACCTTGGGTGGATCCTTCTTGGTCAGAAATCGACATCGATTAAAATCATTCAAATAAATCTGACCCGTTTCCGCATCCACCAAATACTGCTTCGATTGCAAATCGGCATGCACCACTGGCAACCACTCCCCCCCCTCCTTCGTCCCTGCATTCCTCCCCTCGTGCAAATCCACCAACCCACGAAACACACCCAAGGCCAACTGGACTCTCCCCACCTCCGTCTCCCTCGTCGCCAACAACTCCCCACTGTATTCCTCCCTTCCCATCCATGTCTCAATCTTGGGTTGGGTCACGTATCCTCCCCTGGGACTCCAATATTTGATTCGTTCTTTTTCTCTGGCGTAAATCACATCGTCCAACGTGTGGGAAATGGCTTGGGTCAAGACGGTGTTGGCGCAATAACCGTAGATGGAGGGGATGAAGGACGAGGAGGACAGGCGTTCCATCACTAAGGCGTCGCGACGGTGTCGTTGAAAGTTGCGATGGTCGTAGGGATGTTGGGATTTCATTATTTTGAGTACTGCCGGTGGATCCATGGAGAAAGTGGAGGAAGCGTAGGCCGAGGAGACGGAATGGGTGAAGTTGATGTGGATGTCCGAGGAAATTGTGGAAGTGGTTTCACCATGGGGATCGCAGGAGAAGACATCACGCCATAATCCATTGCCGACAAAGCCCCAAGGGAATTCAAACGATGTTTCTGTTCCATTGCTGTTGATTTGAGAAGTATCCTCGTGGTGTTGATGCCGTCGTCTGTGTGCTCGTCGATGGTCTTCCTTCCAATCGTAATCACGAAAGGAACGAAATTTTGGTCGGTTGAAATGACCACTGATATCATTGACATCCATTTCATCACCCACCTCGCTGACCATCCCCTGACCATGCACACCATGCATCCAACCCAACCCATCAAAATTCCCTCTGACACCCCTCACAACCCCCCTCAAATCCACCTCATGAATCTCATTGCAATTCGGAAAATGATACGAATGCCATTCCAATTCCGAACACCCCTTTTTCAATCGCTCTACTCCCTTTCGGCCTCCGTTGGAGTTGGAATCGCCGCTTCCTCCTCGGTATTTCTGTTTCAATTTCTTTTTGTTGGGTTTGCCGCCATCCACGTACTGACCATCCGTGTCTTCTTCATAATATAAATCACCCGCTCCCGATCCCAATGCTTGTCGTGCCTCCTGACGAAGCCGTTGCAATTGATTTGGACTTTGAAACTCCCAACCCTCTTCTGGCAACGGATTCCTCTGATTCCCATGATTCCTTGGACTTCTTCTCCCCCTTCTCCTAAATTTTCCATTCCTTTCACCTAACAATCCACCGAACAAATCAACAAAATCAGCAATGAAACCATACTCTCCTTTCTCACTGGTGGCCAAATAATCCACAAGATGGAAATAGTAAAAATAGTAGAACTGGGCACCCATCCACAGTACAAACACAAGAGTCAATAGTTGAGTCGAGCGTTTTTTGGAGTGCAACCACCAGCACAGCCTTTGAAGCCTGTGTAGTCCTTGTCGTTTATTGCGTGATTTTGATTTAGATAAATGGGATTTCTTTGATTTTTTCTTCGTTTTGTAGTGTTTTTCAGCTTTGCCAGCTTTGCCATCGTTGTCTGATTTGTATCTCCGTCTATCCACTCTATCCACTCTCTCGATTCTCTCATCTCTACCATCTCTTCCATCTCTGCCGTCTCTGGTATGGGATTTCTTATTTCGAGATCCAAATGGATCCTTCCACGTTTCATTTACGTCATTGACCTCGTCAGGATCCATATGCATCTCATGGTCTTGATCATGCCCTTTATGCTCTTCATGTGGGTTGTGTTTGATCCAGGAATCATGTTGATTGTCAGAGTTGAGGTTGGAGTTGAACTTGGAGCTTTCATTTGGTGCATTGCGTCGACGATGAATCAATACGGAGGAAGGGTTGGGATTCCAATTCTCGTCATTCCCATTTCGTTTCGATTTGGAAGGCGAAGACGACTGCGGAGGTGGAAAGGATGGAACGGATGAATTAGAGGATTTGTCATTGGAGGGATGGTTGGTATGGTTAGTATGGTAGTTGGAATTGTAAGAGAGGAGTCCATGGGTTCGAATGGGCAATACCTCGGAGTGGAAGGTGCTTCGGTTGTTGGTGGAATGGTTGGAATGAGTAGAATAATTGGAATGAGTCGAGTGAGAGGTGCTATAAGTGGTACTACGTGTGGTGTGGGCATGGCGTGAGAAGGACGATTGGGACTGGGGCGAAGATATTGGGCTGATAGTGCTGGCTGGGCTGTTTGGGCTGATTGGGCTGGTAGGGCTGTCGGCATTGCTAGTATTGCTAGTATCAGGAACGGAGGTTGGAGCAACTGGAGCAACAGAAGGGACGGACGATGTCATTGGTACTTTCATCTCATATTTGCTGTTGGCACTACCGCCATTGCTGCTCCTACTCAAGTTATCACTTCGATTGGAATGGCGGGAAGCATGCGAAACATGCGATCTTGAACCCAAACTACTACTGTCTGAACGTTCATCCACTCTTGCGTCTGAGCTATGAGAGTCGTCAAAATCATCAGAACTATCGGAACCATCGGAACTATGGGAACTGCTGCCGCCCAAAGTCTCGTAGGAACTTTCGTCGGAGCTTTCACTTTCGCTCCATATTGAGCTTCCACTTTCACTCTCACTGACATACGGGCTTTCATCACTTGAATCACTGGAATCATCACTTGAATCACTGGAAACATCACTTGAATCACTGGAATCAACACTTGAATCAACATTGTCGTCGTCTCTTGCACTTCGTTCGCTGTCATCGCTGTCATCGTCACCGCCAGAATCGGTTCCGCCGTCAGTCTTGCTGCAGTTATTAGATTTGTCTTGTCTGTCTTGTTCCATATTGTTTGCATCATTGTGGTGGCTGGAGCAACTTTCAGTGCCATCTTGTCCAACAGTACCATCTGCGCCAACAGTGCCATCTACGCCAACAGTGTCATTCACTGCATTAACGGCGTCCAACATGCCACCCATGCCATCCGTGCCATCCGTGTCATGTGGTGTTTGTGCTACGTTTGCATTTCTTGCCTCTTGCTGTCAATTTTACACTTGGTTTTCCCGCTATTATTTTTGATGTAATATTGGTTTTTGGCAGATGGGTGCTATCTAATGTTGTCTACGAGCAAAGTAAGAGTACTTTAGTAGTTGAATTTGGACGTCGTCATTGATTGCGTCTTGCGTCATTGTCATTGTCCGTTGTCCATTGTATGTATTAATCCAATCTTTTATAAAGATTAGAGCTTATACCCATAATTTTGTCTGCCTTTTT
>JALLOT010003577.1:0-11112 GCA_036939595.1 Thalassiosira livingstoniorum | reverse complement strand
ACACACATTGGCATGCTGCTTACCAATTGCTAAGATACTTACTAATTCACGGCATTGGGTGATTAATCATTGTGTTTTGAGCGTGGTGCAAGGTGGCAGGTGTGACGTGCGAGGGGCCCGCCGTGGGATGATCTTAATTAGGATGATGAATGATGAGGAGGCAGGGAGGTGATATTCTGTGATATTATTATTCTATTGTGTCATAGTAGTTGGTAGTATAGTAGTACAGTATAGTACAATAGCTTAGCTATGTGATGCAAGTACTGTAGCTAGGAGGTACGTATTCTCTAAGTAAGTACTCCTACCTACTGCATCTTACTAGTAGTAACTACTAACTTATGGTACTCTTATGAAAAATAAATCTAAGTAAGAGTAAGTAGGTATTTAGTAGGTAGGTAGGTGCTGAGAACGTACTCTACTCTATTACTCGTATTAGTATGTATTGCTTGTATTATGCTATCTCTGCGTGCCTAAAGAGATAAGGTAGGCCTACTTCTCTCTAAAGATACCCTCCCAGCATAATAGAAGTACAAGCACTACATACTTACTAATACGAGTAAAAGAGTACGTTATCTCACCTACCTACTACATCTACTTACTCTTAGATATACTTAGGGTAGAGGGCGGGAACGAAGTTAGCCACGTAGGTATGGTACGTACTTACAATGACACCACCGACCTTGAAAGTATTGTAACAATATGGTAGTAGTAGTACAATTAATACCATATGGTACTGCCATACATACTTACTATGAGCATAACTGCTGTAATGCCACTGGGAAGAAACTTTTGTTAAACTCACAAAAAATTATTTATGACTGTAGTGAATCACAAAATTAAAACATAATGAATGTATGACAAGTGCTACCTTAATTTTATATCCCCAACAAACTATTGATTTTCCATTCCTTAAGATGAATCCAATATTTTTAAGTGTTTGTTATATAAGTTGCATCTTACAGAGAAAATATATCAATTTTTAGCATGTCCATTATCAATTATGACTGTAATTTTACTCTTCACAATATCCATTCTGGTCTTGGCCCACGCACATCAAAACCTTTCAATTAGATCATCTTGGTTGATTGAAAAGAACGCATCATAAGCATCTAGCTAAGTTAACTATGTTTAATAGATCAGCCTAGTTACATACATTCATATACAGTGTAACTTAAGCACAAACACCTTTACATCATGCTGATGAGTTGATAAAATTGTGATTACATCCATGTATTATGAAGTCCATAAAGGCATTTACTGCAAATTCAAACATTGATTTGACTTGGGTTGACTCTGTAATGAGTTTATTGATGGATACCCTTAATCAAAGGAATGTCATGATGTATTAGTTAAGGGTTGAAAAATGTTGTGTTGTTGATATTGGCATGTTAAAATGCCACAGCACAATTAATGACAGTGATGTGTATGGCAGTCCCTTGATTAAGCAAAAACTGAATTCTCCTCCAATTCCATTACTTATGTTCATCCAATTTGAATTAATGAACATTGCTTTTCAACTTTTCAATTATTTTCATGTTTATTATCATTTCTGATTGACATAGAATAACACAAACAAAATGATGTCTGCTATGGAGGCACACAAAAAACAAGAAACCAACTTGCCTCTATCAAACCAAAAACATCACAATACAAATTGATTGACAAACATAGTAGACAGGAAGCCAGCATCAACATTTTTCAGGTTAAATGGCATTTTAATTTCAGTGCAATCCCTCAAAAGGCAATGATTGACATTGCAGGTTGATGACAATGTCATTGTCATGGTTGGCTTGAAAGGTGAACTTTAGAGAAAAAATTGATACTAATCCCTCTACAAAGATATGAAATATGAATATGTACTTCACACACTTTAAAATAATGCTGCAATGTATCTAGCCTTTTCTACTTCATCAAGAGATGAAACAAACTTGTAACCCAAGATGTTGACTATTGGGTAACTTATGGGGTGGACACCTAATGTCATTCTCCTAGTACTGATACTAACATGCATAAATTATAATGCATGGCAAGAATAATTTGCAACTAAGGGTTAGATACTTTTTATGAATATTTCTGTAATATAATACAATATATATTTGCTCCAAACCTGAAATATTTCAATGAATATAACCTAGTGTTTTGATACAGAACCCTAATGGATAATGCAAGAAGATAATAATAGAGGAATTACTTTGTATTGTACTTAGATTTGAGAGCTCAAACAAAAAAAATGAAAATTTGAGCCTAAAAATAGGAAAAGTATATCAATCATTCCTACATAATAAGAAAATGGTACATCAATGATGACAACATTTGTTTCAAAGAGGGAGAACAAAAGGTGAAATAACTTTAAGGGAATTTGATGGCCAATTGGTGAGTTTGACATAACTAATTCCAAGGTAAGTGTCAAAAATGGTAAGATTTTTTGTTCACCCATGACATCACAAAAACATTTTTTAATCAACACTACTTGGAAAGTTACTGTTAAAGATTCCACAATGTCAAAGATCATAACAAATATTTTTTTATTTTATTGCAAAACATCAAATATTTAATGCCATCATACTATGATATAGGTTTGATGCCAACTCATCTATTTAATATGTATGTCTATTAAAGTAAATGCTCATTAGTACTAAGGGGCCTTAGTCATGTTAAAAGTACATGAATACAGTAACAAAATATCTAGTTAATTGAGCTGATTGGTCAATTACTGTGCTCTATTTTTAGCAATTACTTCTAAATTTAATTCTTTTTAAATTTTGATGAGATCTAAGAACAAAAATTAGTATTGGTTTGTGTCGGTTTAGTGGTTTTGGTACTCTTTGTTCAAAATATTTTCACTTTAATATAATTTATTTCATCACATTTTTTATAAACAAATTCAATCAAATTATCAATGTCCTAGAATGGACAAAGTTTTAGTTATCATTTTTGAAAATTGATGAGTTGATTTTTTCAAGAGATTTTCTAAAAAATATCTAGTCATTTTGTGGGTTTCTGAAGATATTTTATACGGACAATGATCAGTCATTGTTTTCTTTGCACCATTTCTTTTAAGGCTATTGATATTTTATCTATTGTCTTGACTATTAGACATTATTTTAATATCGCTATTGATCTGAGAATTCACATAGACATTAATAACTGTGCATTAAAAATAGACACTATAGGAAACAAGTTCATCTTCTCTATGAACATATTTCAATTCAACCAAAGTGTTCATTCATATTTGTGAAGACAATTTTTTTCTAGCGATTCTTTCCTCTTTAAGTTCATATTAATCCAGAGATATCAATAGATCATAGTTAAATGATTAAGGACTTGCAATAAAAAAGAAATTATATACAATAATTGCTGCTTCTGCTGTGAATATGTTTGCTTTCCATGAATGAATTTCAAGGTGAAATTATTTTTAGAATTTAATAATCATTTTACTTGATTACTCATTCAAAACTATTACATGATGGTATTCTTAGTAGGGGGTACCAAGACTTTTTACTTTGGCAGAATTTTTGTCTGCAAAATTTATTTAAAATATTTCTGTTTATTATTTTTATTGCCTGACCCCTGCCCGCCCGGATCAAACATTTGCCAAAAATGGCACCAAGCACCAAATATGTTTTTGGGAATTTGCTTTCTGAAGGCACCACTATTGCAGTTAATGCTCAGTCCACACTGGACCAATTATGTTTAATTTACAACTGTGCATTCAGTAACTGTGGCTGAGCGCACAGATGTAATTTGAAGCTCAGATGTGGTGTGTGGGTTGAGCTTTAACTGCAAAAGATCCATTTTTTTGGCAAAGTTCTGCAAGCCGCCAGATAGCACAAAATGATGCAATGCCAACATCCAATCCCACGTTCATGGTGGCAATATGACCCCCCTCAAAACATTGTCATTTCTTCCAATACAATAGATGGGACAGGTAAGATGAGTTGTCACATCTGAGGAGTTGTCTGGGTTGATCTGATGCTACCATGATGGGAGAGGCATTAACAATCAACTTTTACCCATCATTTTGCGGTTTTGTGTTGTTTTCTTTTGTTAGCCTCTCAGCTGAAAAAGTTTGACAAGCCAACAAATCTGAACAAAACCAGTGTCATCTCAGCTTATGACAATTGATTGAGAGTGTTCTCTAACATGCAATTTTCAAGTAACAAGTGTTTGGTCCCTCCCACGATTCTTACTCAAAAAATCAATGATCTCAAAGAAACACAAGTTATGTCTACAAGCAACAAAAGCCTTCACGTCAGCTTAAATTTGATAGTATTGATCAATAAGATGCTCAAAGCAGATAATATACAAAGCACTGCAAGTGAAGGTAGGTGGTTTAGTTTTAATGGAAATTGTCACCAGACCTCACTAATCCAAGATCTTTTTGTCATATGTTTTCATTAAGGTTCTTTGAGAGTCAGCTTGAACATGAGAATGTCTGGAACTAAATGGCTTGGTAAGTGGTTTATTTTTAATTGAAATTATCACTGCTGGACAATGCTAACCCATGATTTACAGGGACCCCCATGCAACAACTCTTGCAGCAACTCACTCAAATGTCTTGCCAAAGCAACGTGAATGGTCAACTTATTGTTCAAATCTGGAATTTCAAGCAAGCCAACATTGGATTTGTTTCTGTACGAGAGCATGACTTGGGAAGCCCGTGTGACACTGTAGGGGGAGCAGTAGTGGAGGGGGGTGTATGTGACTCAAATTGCAGGTAACTTGCAATATTTTTAGTATCACGTGACTAATTTCTACTGATGACTCTCTTAGTGTTTTATGATGCAAAATACTTAATTTGATTGACTACTTGGAACTTGGAAAGAGCAACTACAAAATTGTGACTGACTCCCGTTGATTTAAAGGCTTTGACTCATTTAGTTAGTGACTTATGTATTGGTTGAATTATTATGACTACTGTTGGCACTCAATATTAGTCGTGGATAGTTGACTTGTCAATGACTCGCTAGTTAGATAATACCTTCCTCAATAAGGTCTTTGTTATGACATATGAGTGTGAGCTTTTTAAGCTGCTCAAAATCCATATTTTTCTGCTTCTTTCCCATGGCATTTCCCACTGTGGAGAATACACTTTCCTTAAATCCTGCATTGTCAAACTTAAACAAGTGAATATGAGCTAGAAGAGCAACAGAGGGAAACATTTCTCTTCCTTCCTTGCAAAAGTACTCCATAGTATCAAACTTGGCAATCAAGTCAGAAAGTGAGTATTTTTTCTGCTCCTACATGCCTGGATACAGAAACTTACCAAAGTTAACACAATGTGCCAACCACTCATTCAGCTTCTCATCAGCTTGCTTGTTCAACTTTTCAGCGGGAGACAGTTCTCCATCATCGTCATCTTCTCCTGCATTGTTGACAGCAAGAGCATAGAACAGATCATTGCCACTGTTGGAAAACTCCATGTTGCAAACATTCATTGCTTCATCCACATCAGCTTCAACAAGTGCCTCATCAGATGGAGCAGGAGGAAGGGCGATTGCAGCGTCAGGCACATCATCTGGAATTGTTTCTGTTGGTGCAAAATCCTTGGGATCAAGAACATTGCCAATTGTCTTTCCTCTCACCGTAAGAAAGGCAACTCTATGGCATGCAACCAAGGCAGTTCTGGTCTCTTCTAGCAATTCAGCACCAAGAATAGTTTCACCAAATGATTTAGTCAATGGATCAATCAAAACAGTCATGGACTGTTCGGGCGATCCATCACCAAATCTATGGTTCACCTGAGCCAACACCCAAGCATGACATCTCACACCTCCAGCGGTAAATTCAGACAACTGTCTCTTGCTGCGAGGCCACTTACTGACCTTGGTGCTTGGGTCAGGGTGGTCTATGTCCATCACATCAATTCATCATGGTCCAGCAATCCCCTGAGGAATCGGCAATAAAATGGATGCAGCGAGGCATTGGCTGCATTGTCCAATTGTGCGTTGCTTACAGCATAAGTTGCTACATTTTTGGTGATAGCTTCCATCTCCTGAATAGTCTGTAGCAAAATTGTAATGTTAGATATTCATCAAAGGACAAAAGAGCACACAACTACTTCCTTACCTTCCACTTTTGCTCAGACCGAAGTGGTTCCCATACTTTCTTGAAGTCGTGGCTACTTCTCTGCACCTGACTGTACAGAACAGTGAAGGCAAAGTGGTTGCACATGCAACTTCACATCAAATCAAGCAAGTACAACACTCTAGTGTCACCAGGGTTCTTCAGGGAAACCTTAGTATGTGGTTCGCCTTCACCACCTCATCCAACTCACTCTGATGCTGGCACGATTTATCAAAGTAGTTAACCAGATTCTTCATCTCTTTGAGTAGTTGCCTGCCCTCTAGAAACTCTCCTCCAGGTGTAACAATGTGTTTCACCTTTGTGACTGTTCCATTCTTGGCAACAATTTAAGTTGTCTTGGTGTTTTCTTTTGCACCATGACTATAGCAAAGTGTGAGTTTACTGTGGTGCATCTCACAGTCTTCTTGGAGCAAGTCCAGCTCCTCTGCGACCTTCCGTGCCAAACCAGTTGTGTCACTCTCTGTGAACAGAGTTATCTCCTTCAGTTTGCACCTAAATTGCTCGTGGTACTTCTGGCACAGTTGATTTGCGCAATATTCCGCCTCGTGGCTAACATTGTTCTTAACCAGAATAGTTGTGATTGAAAGAGACCTCATGTCATCTGTTGTGAGGCGAATTGAGCTTCTGGTTGCAGACATCCCTGACAGATTGCACCATATGTCTTGCGCATGAGAAAGCCATTTTATGTCACCAAAGTCTCAATGGTTTTTCTTGATGATTATGGCAATATTCTTGTTCATCTGTGGTTGTGGTAAGCATTAAATGTTGAGTTGAAAATGGATTAACAATTCATGGCAAAGCAGACAATGGACTTACTTGATTGAACCATACATCAAGTTCATCCACAAATGTCTTGTGTCCCATGGGAACTTTGATGCGATAGCCTGCTTGAATCATATCAACAAATTCCTTCGATTGCGTGACTTCATGGGGGATTTGGTGGTAAACGAACCATTTCAGCATCTTGCCATGCAAGTCTTTCTCCTTGTGAAGCATGAGCTGATGCTCAAATAAGGATGTCGAGCTCGTTAGAGCAGGCGCTGCCTTCTTCTGGTGCACATCACAGAGTTCAGTGAAAAATATCTTAACTTCTTCCTCCTCCTTGTGCATTGCCTTGAGATGGCGCTCCGCATTAATTGATTTGCCCTCTACCTTGCACATTGCCACCATCCAACTGTTTTTGTGGCGGTTCTCCATCTTCCCAACATTAGACAGGAAGAGTAGGCACAAGTTGGTGTAGGATGTCAAAAAAGGGGCCATGGTTTTGCACTTTTCAGCTTTGATGCATTCTTGGACTTAGAAACCTGCCTTTGCAAGCGGATGGCTTCGGGTTTCACAATGGGGTTTGTGAGCTCAACAAAAAAGTGCCAAACTGGAGCCGTGCTATTGCAACGAATGGCATGATAAGACACCGCAACTGGCACCCCCCTTGAATCCTTCTCTACACTCTCGGTGAGGGCGGACAAATCCTCATAGCTGAATTGCTTTGTTTCTTCCAAACTACCAAGGGAAGCCAAATTGGCTGCTGGCAAATGTACCAAAGATTGCGCTGGAATAGATGGTGGAACTTTGCCAGACCAATCGGAGGCAGTGAATTCGGATGCAGGGGCTGTTGATCCTGTTTATGTTGACATTTTTGTAAGGAATTTATGAGAATGTAAAAGGTGTTTCATGCACAACAGAATGCACCTCAATAAAAACTCACGGCTAAATGTATCAAACTCCATATGCCATTGATTTGTTGTGGCTGCTGGCGCAAAGAAAATGTTGATGGCACCTCGGGCGACGAATTTTCGAGTTGGACCAGCAGAAGGCGATGACAAGACGATCCCATGGCGTTGAGTTTAAATCGGATTTCGTAGGTTGACCAATGATGTTGGTGATTGCTATTTTGTGCGGCAAGGGGTTTCCATATTTTATGAAACCCTGGTTCTTGTTTTTGTTCAAATGGCGGAGCTGGATACAACAGTGCTAGTAGTATGGTAGTAGTTGCTGTTTGCTCTAGTGATACTGGCATGAGGGGATGGAATGGAGGTGCCTTTGTTGTTGTTTGTTGTTGGAGGTAGTACTTACTTAGATAGAGGGGTACTTACATGCAATTGTTTTAGTTCTAACAGGTACGTAAAAGGTATGTAGACATTAGGTACAAAATATAACACATTATGGTACAACAGGGAGAATTTGTTTTGCTTTTATGTACTTTGCGTAGGTAGTTGCATTGAGTTGTATGGCTACTATGTGATATTATGCTCTCTCTACAGGTTGTGACCTTATTGGGAATTGCTACAATTGAATTCCAACAGAGACTTGAAGGGAAAGAGTGAATTAAGAGTAATTGAATGAGAATGTGCAGCCGACGTGGCAAAAACTCGCCTCTCAGAAAGATCTTTTGAGGTAACAGGAGATGGGTTGAATTGAGTTAAAACAGAGAGAAAAAGTGATTCGATCGCAAGTCAGATATTGGCGATTTTCGATGCATGATTATTTTGCGACAACGACTATCTTAAAAAATATTTAGTGACCATTTTAGATTAGTCAATATCATGCATTTACTAGGGTGTGACTATAAAAATGACAAAATATTGTTTTTACACATCATTATCGACTTTTTTAAGGAAATGACTCAATACAATCTGTATTGCTTTGACTAATTTAGCTCAATGACTTTTTTCAAATAATAAAATAGTCAACTATCTGCCCAAAATAAGGAGTCAGACACGTGACTGACTATTGACCTCTGGTCCGGGGTGCGGGTGGTGGTTGGGTTGGTTGGGCTGACGCCCGGGTGCAGCACAATTATTGGGATGGTTATGAGTGTGTCCATCACCCTGATTTGTGCCTCTGCCACCATGATTGCCACAATGATTCCCTCTATGATTACCACAATTCCCTCTTCCCAACCCCATTCCAAGAATCTGACAAACCAGACAATCCAGAAGGACTAACCGTTATTGGTATCGACGAAGATGCACTCACATGTGAGAGCAGTCTTGGGTGACATCTAACACAAGAGTAACCAACAACAAAAGAATTCCTGCAATCAATCTGCAAATTGAAGCTGCAGATGGCAACAAGGAGCAGGCTCTGACCTGAACGGGAAGGCCAAAATTACGAATTGAGGAAGCCCAGGACAGCAACAGAAATCATGCTATTGCAGGCAATAAGCAAATAAGACAAAGATTATGTTTTGAACAAAGACTTTTGATTTGCTCTCTTTGATAATTATCTAAGTTAAATTTGAAACTTAAAAATTTTATCAGTACAATGTCACTGTCTTTTATTAATACATCTCTATGACCATTCTAATAACTTTTTTCTATCAAATACAGGTTTTTTCATTAAAAAAATCATTTTTATAATTTCTCACACTTTTCTTATGGTATTTTAACAAATACACAATATGCACCATTAAGATTTTACACAAAAGAGATCAAAACAGTGTTATGTATTGGAATGATTCAATTGTAACAGAAAAGAAGAGTAACATTATGTGTAGTACTACTAGAATAAACTCTGAGATTTACATATTGGTCAATAGTGAAATAATCTATCATGTCTCCTTCTTACATATATTCATTTTGAAATAATGTATTTGAGAAAAAAGTTTGCTCATATTTGACTGGTGATAAACTAATTCTTTTTATAATTATATTTTAAGTTCAGAGTATAATTTAGTATCAAATTTAGATTCCCTTTTATGAAAACTATAGCTCTTCAAGCTACCTTTATTGTTATTTGTTGAGAAAGGCTGTTTTAATCTATTAGGTTGTAGTACTTACAAATATCAGAACAGATTTGTGCAAATTGAATCACGTGGAAGATAGGCTCACTTTAAACTTTTGCTTAAAAGTTACACCCTTCCAACAAATTTGGAACATGAAAATCAGCAAGATTCCTTTTTTAGAATGAATTTATGTTTCAAATACTAAGATAACAAGATAACAAACTTTGATCTACTTGTCTTTCATCTCCAAGTCACCTGAACAAGAAGCAGGACTCAATGATGTCAAAAATGTCAAAGTCAGTCTCAAACTATCATTACACCTTCTTTTATGCTAATGGTGATAGGACAAACAGCTTATTTATTTATTATTCATGTTTGCCATTGAAAGATAAAAGGAGAATGTTTGGCTGGATGAGATGCTAATGTAAGGGTTAGAGTGCTTACCCTAACACTAAATTATTATCATTTCATTTGCATCAATGGTGGAAAACAGAAGTTCATACATTTCTGTTGATTTGACAAAATTTGGTCATTCAACATTTCTTCCTCTTTTCAATGAAAATGTATTTCTTTGGTTAGGATACCATGATAAGTATGTAAAATGAAGGCAGAGTCTTTCCTTGATCGAATAGTTGGCAGCAATCATTATGATGCTGTTGACCTGATTATTTTACATTGCCTCTGTATTGTATTTGCAGTATCTTTTTTCAAGATCATGTTTGTTTTATGTTTTATTTTATAGTACCCTGTAAGTGAATGTTTCTTCTTATTTGTACTTATACTATGTAAGATAATTAGTCTTTATATTGTTACTTTTCAAAAAAATCAATAAATGGAAAGATAAAATAAGCTAATTTTAGCTCTCTGATTTTTTTGTGCCTGTCTTAAACGGTCGAAGAAACATAGTATGGTATACCAGTTGTTTGGTGTTTGTTACTCTTTGTTGCTCTTTATTTTACTTACCTATGTAAATTAGAATTGAAATTCAGTTAAGTTCGTTTCCAGCATTTTTTAATCGCTGGTCTTCTGCCCTTTCTGTTTTGCCCACAAGCCACATCTTAAGCTACGTCACCATAATATCTCACTTTCTCATTTTATGATCATCTTCTGTTTCTTACATCACCCTCTTCCTTTTTAAAATTCAGCGGTATCTAACGAAACTCAGGGGTATGGAGTAAAAAATTCCTGACTTACCCCTTGGCGTGGTTCCTCTTCCTTTAGCACCCGGACCCTACTAGATTTTGTATATTTTCATTTTGAAACCTGTGATACTCCAATTATTTTTTGATGTACAATAAGAT
>JALLOT010003576.1:0-11108 GCA_036939595.1 Thalassiosira livingstoniorum | reverse complement strand
GTAGGATTCGTACCCTAGGTAGGGGGGTGGCGCGCAGAGCGCGCAATGCCTTGGCAACAAAACCTCATTTTAGCGATTTCACCGTGGCTATTGGTGAGTGACCATCGTCTTTTCATCTTGGACATCATCTCTTGGAGTATGCATGGTAATACTCCTCCGAAGCTTTCATGTTGCAAAGCCAGGCGTCTCAATACCGACATTCCTTTGGCTCTTGCTAACTACACTCGGATTTGTGAACAAGGCTTGGAAGACAGGAAGCTCCTGCAGCAACTTCAGGTATTGCGCCTCAGCACTGACTCAAAGGATCAACAAAATGAGAAAGCTTTTTCGATTGATCATCGGGCAATGGAATCAAACTTGGGCAAATCCCATTTTTTCCGGAAGCCTTGGCGTGGATTAAGCGGTCTCAGGTGTATCTTACCTTGCTGCGGCACAAGAACTCTAAATGCAAGCAGAAGTATCAGAGCAACCTGAAGCGCAAGGCATGCAGATGTGGCATTTGGAAGCCATTTAGTTTATCGGTGAAAGAGATTTGACGGCGCCTTGCTGCCTGCCAGGTTAAATGTAGGTATTATCAGAAGCATGGCAGGAACGCACGGAATAAACACCTTCAAAATCATCTATCCATCGCCCAGAAGAAAAATAATGATGCTCTTGCCAGACGGATTCTTCAGATTATTGAGGGTGAGAAGCAACTTGCCAAATGGCGCCGAATCAACTACCATAAGCGTCAACAACAAGGTCGAATGTCTACGACAGTGCAATCGGAGGATAGAGATGGCAACACTACTCTGTGTGACACCCAAGCCACGGTGGAAAATGCAATTTGGGACAAGATACACCGCAAGCATCTCCAGCTTGCTGAGGAAGCTCTAATCTGCCAGCAGCCCCTGCGCAAGGACTTTGGCCTGTCTGCTGACTCACCAGCTGGGGAACAAGTTTTGGACAGCACATACCACCCTTCTCATCCAATTGATCCTGCTAAAAAGGAAATCTTTGATGAGTGTGCCCGCCTTCGTAAAACTGTCTCTCGAGACTCAGTCAAGGCATGGGTTGAGAAAGGGGACTTTCAGTACCATTGGCGTAAGGCAGATTAAAACACATCTTCTTCAAAGTCTGGCTTGCACTTCAGGCATTATAAGGCTGCTGCCCTGTCAGATAGATTGTCACATTTTCATGCTGCAAAACTTTCTGTCATGTTCAGCAAGAGTTTGACTCCTGCTTGCTGGTCCAATGGATAGTCAGTCATGTTGGAGAAGGTTCTGGGGTGCAATCTGGTTAAGAAACTTTGGGCTATCCTGCTGATGGAGGCAGATTTCAACTCGGCTCTTAAGCTTTTCAACTCGGCTCTTAAGCTTCTTTTTGGTGTCAAGAAGCTCAACAATGTCAGGTGCTACAACTTAATGCCAATTGAACTTTTGAGTGAGAAAAATCGGATGGCGGAGGACGGAACTCTCTGTAAAGTGCTCTTCTATGATATAGTTTGACGGCGCCAAGTTCCAGCAGCTATTGCGAGTGTTGATGCTGCCAACTGCTATGATTGAATAGCACATGCTATTGCTTCTCTTGTCTTTAGATCTGTTGGAGTAGAGAAGTCAGCCTGCATCACTATGCTTGAAACTATCCAAAAAATGAAGTACTTTCTCCGGACAGGCTTTGGTGACTCAACAATCTTTGTTGGTGGAGACATCTCTCTCATGACCCAAGGCTTGTGTCAAGGTAGTGGCAGTGCTCCTTCCAGTCAAGGAGTTATCCAGATTGTCATCCTTTGTGCCCACAAAAGGAAAGGCCATGATGCCAGGTTTGTCTGCCCTATCTCCCTTATTCGGAAGGATTTGTCTTCTATACTCTTCGTTGATGATTCAGATAAGCTTCACATTAGGATGGACATGACCCAAACCCTCCCGGAGGCCCATCTTGCGCTCCAAAGCAGTGTCAATAGTTGGGGAAAACTCCTCATAGCCGCAGGAGGCGCTTTGAAGCCAGATAAGTGTTACTATCACATTATCTCCTTCGAATGGAAGAATGGTAAATGGTCCTATGCCAAAAACCAACTGGATCCATCGCTGGCTATCTCAGTTCCATTGCCCGACGGGTCGGAGGCCCCAATTGAACATCTTGCTGCGGACGAAACACGAGTTACTCTCGGCGCCTCCTCTTGCCCTCAGGACTCAATTAAAGGCAGTATTCTTTGCATGCAAAAGAAGGGCCAAGAGTGGGCCGACAATGCCAAGAACAGCCATCATCATCGTCGTCTCTCGTGGTGTGCTATCTCCAATCAGCTGTGGCCAAACATGAACTACTCCTTGGGCAGTAGTCTTGCTGACTACAAGTCCATTAGCTTGAGTCTGGACAAGATCTACTACCAGGTCCTTCCTCTTGCTGGTGTCAATCGTAACATCAAAACTGAATGGAGGACTATTTCTGGCGGGTTCTATGGGGTGGGATTCCCTCATCCTGGCGTGGAGAGGACAATCTCAAGTCTCAATCAACTCCTCCAACACTGGGGTTGCAACACGTTGTTGGCAATCAAACTAAATGTGTCCTATGAGTTTATGATTTTGGAATTGGGTCTTAGCTTCCAACCCCTTCAGTTGAGCTATTGGCGCTTTCACTCGCTACTCACTGACTGTTGGTTCAAGAAAGTATGGGAGGTTGTACACAAGTTCAAGGTGAAAACGGTTGTCTCAGGGTTGGCTCTCTCAGCCTTTCCTCGTAATGGTGACTCCTTCCTGCTCCAACGCTTCATTGATCTTGGATACTCAATAGATCAACTGTGTCGGCTGAATAGGGTGCGGATTCATCAACAGGTGCTCTTCGTCTCGGATGTTCTCCAGGCAAATGGGAAGAGATTGGATAAGGAGTTCCTTCAGCCACGGCCCTTGCATACTAAGTGGTCCAAGTTCATCTGGCCAACAGAGTGTCCAATGCGCTCTGATTTTAATCTTTGGAGGGATGAAATTAAACAAGTCACTCCGCTTGGTTATGTCCTTGATTGGTTGGGTCCTTTGGTTTCTGCAGGCCATAAACTCTGACCATGGCATTACAATGCTGAGAAGGATGAGATCTACTGTATTGGTTCGGATGAAACTATGGAGGTGTTTCGAAGACAAAGGACTGGGAGAGGAACGCGCTGAAAACCCAGCCTGCCTCTTACGCAGACTCTCTCCTGTGCTCAGTCTCTCCTACAACCTTTGGTACTGTGCATCTTCTCTTGACTGGAGACCCCTTCACTCCTCCACCGCCTCCATCGATTTTTCCTGAGGTATTGAAGGAGTGGGGTTGCATGTGGATGTGGAAGAAGATGACTCTGACTGGTGGCTTTCATTGGATTGCAGATGCTGTTCAAGACGGTACGCTGATGAGGGTAACAGATGGTTCCTATATTAGAGACCTCTATCCAGACCTCTGCTCTGCTGCCATGGTCATGGAATGCACTCAAGGAAGGGGTCGATTGATATGTTATTTTCCGGAGAGAACACTGGCGTCCAATGCCTACCGTGGAGAATTATTAGGCCTCTTGGCCTTGCACTTGGTTTTACTCAGCATCAATAAACTTCACCCACATCTTCATGGCTCAGTCCAAATCTTCAGTGACTGCTTGGGGGCCCTTAACAAAGTGATTCATCTCCCTCTGTATTGCATACCAACTCGCTCCAAACACTCTGATATCCTTAAGGTCCTACTCATTCATTGTCGCTCCTTCTCCTTTCAATTATGCTATTCTCATGTCAAGGCACATCAAGATGATAAGCAAAGATCTGATCAACTCTCTTGGCCAGCACAGCTCAACTGTCAATGTGACCACCTTGCTAAACACAGTATTCGTTCCTCGAAGACTGAAGCTCACATTTCTCAGCTTCCTCTTCCGCTGGAACCATTTAGTGTTTTTGTAAACGGGAATAAAGTCACGACCAATTCAGGTTCCATTCTTCGTTTCCATGCTCATCGCCAACTAGTCGAGGAGTTCTACAATAGCCATCATCTCCTATCACCTTCTGAATTCCGTCTGATTAGTTGGCAACATGTTTATGATACTCTTTTGGCTGTTCCTAAGCTATTTCAACTTTGGGCGGCAAAGCATGTTGCTGGTGTTGCTGGGATGAGAGCCTATCTGCATCACCAAGATGGGAAATCGAAGTTGTTTCCAAGCTGTGAGCTCGCAGAAGAAACAACTGCACATATCAATCGGTGCCAGGAGGCAGGACGGGTTTCTCACTTCAATAAGTCCCTCAAACATCTTCGAGACTGGCTCTATCGAACAGACACTGATCCGGACATCACTGCCTTCCTTTTTCAGTTCTTGCACGATAAAGGTTGCAGTTCTGCTCATTCCCTTCTGAGGCATGCTCGTCGATTTTGTCAGGTTGCAGTTGACATGAACGCTGTTGGGTGGCAGAGATTCACAGAGGGCATGATCTGCTCCTCTCTGGTGGATGATCAGAGGTTGTATGCTATTCTTAATGGGAATCTGGTTTTGGGTGTTAAATGGGCTGAGGGTTTGGTTCTGCAGCTTCTGCAGCTTCATCATAAACACTGGGTTTTTAGGAATGTGGTCGTGCATCATAAAGTGTCGGGGCAGCTGGTGACATGTTGGAAGGAAAAATTGCAGCAAGAAATAGATAGACAAATAGAGTTGGGAGTAGAAGATTTGTTAATGGAGGATCAATATTTGCTAGTGATAGATCCCAACCTGATAGATCCCATAGTCTCTAGAGTACTACAGGTAAGGTAAGTACACTAGAGGATGGGATACAAGAAGTGTCTCTAGAGTAGTATTTATCTACACAGTCTAACAAGAATTCATCAAATGAGCTATTTCTGCAATTTGGGTTCAAACGAACAAAGGTGAAGGGAGAGTTGGTAGAGGACAAAAGACAAAGGAGAGAACAGAAGAAATCACTTCCAAAAAAACATACCATCACAGTACATAGGCATAGGCAATTGAGAATTGCCGTGGCCAATTCCATTGGCATAACTGAGTCTCCCAGCAAACCTCAAAAGTTACTTCGTCTCCCTCCGTCCAACTGGCAAGTTCGATGCAACCTATCCAAATCCCTCCAAGATCCTGCAGATGAAAGCAAGAAAATCTGTTGGTCGGACATGCTCTTTCCAGAAAACAGTCAATGCGACAACCTAGAGGATCCAATGGGATACTACGAGTGTTTAGGGTGCACACAGAAGTCAAGTGACAAAGAAATCTATGATGCATTCACCAAATGCAAAACTTCATTCTGCACCATCACGAAAACGAAGCATCCTGACAAAACAAACAACAAGCAATTCATCAATGGATTCAAATCTGCAAAAGAGACTTACGAAAAGCAGCAAGAGGCATTTACAATTCTAGGAGCCAAGGATGAAGCAGGGAATCACATCTCCTGCATGAAATATGATATGGAAGGCGAGCGGCTTTGTCTTCTGTTCTCTGCTCTCTTTTGCAAGTCTTATCCCAAAAAGGCTTTTGCACAGAGAACAGAAGAAATCAAACAAGAATTGGAGCAGAAGACACTTTTCGAGAAAGGAAAGGAAACACAAAATGTGCAAAAGAAGATATGACTTTGGAGAAAGTTGTCAGGCTTTGGAAGCCAGCAGGTAAACAAAACAGCAAGTTTTGCTTACATGTCATCGTTGCATTTCAAGAAGGGACAAAGCAATTTGAAATGGTTCGTGCAATCCATAATAATTGTTATGGCAAGAGAGAAGAGTGTCACGGTGTTGTCCTTAGTGATAAAATATGTCACAAGATAAAGTGCACCCTGCAAAGAATCAAGAAGGACTATGAAAGCGGCTGTCTTGACATTGCAGTGGGAGAGGGATGGATGGGCAAAGGAAGCAGGGAGGTGTTAAATTTGAAGTCTTGCAAACCCAATGTTAATGGATGGAAAGTCACAGGCAAAAAGAAAAAGATAGAGACAGTACTCTATTCTCATCTCAAAAAGCAATGGGACAAACAATGCTGCGTCTCTAGAGGCATCATATTTTGGAAGACAATGCAACTCTTTCCCTGCCACTTCGGTGGAGTCAACTCAAAAGGCCATTTCCTCTGCTTAAAAAATGACTTTACTATGGTTTCAAACACCGCAAGAAGCTTTTCATTTGAAAGATTTCTTGTGTCGGGCATAGGCTTCCAAGAGATTGGAAGCCCAAGCACCTCCAAATTGTGAAGGCTGTTGCAAAATAACAAATGCCGGACCAAAAACCAGATGGCTCTTACGTCAAAGGGAACAGCAATGACAAATTTGCAACCACCAATCACGTCCCCATGTATTTTGACATGGTGGGCAATTATACTTGGGACAATATCAACATCAACTTAAAAAATTACACTAGAAACTAGGCAGACATAACTTTTGTCTTTCTTTTGCACACACTGTATACAGCAACAGCAAACAGGGCTGTAATGCAGAGCATCTTCCACGTGTTATGTGGGGAATTGACCTATCCAGAAGTCAACTATCACTAATACTATTTGTACTTAACCCAACATTTGTACTTCAATTCATGTTCTGTAACAACTGCAGGATCACAATTAGAATGAACTCAAGGGAGAAGAGAGTAGGGAGACACAAACCTAGGAGATTGAGTACCTAAACCTGAGCAGACACCATTGTTCTGAGGACGATGTGGTCAAGGACAGCTCCTTGAAACCCGAGCAGCCAAAAGCAGCTTCCTACCATGTGTTGCCACCTCCTTTGCTGCAGATATTTCAGCCATCCAGTAGTTTAAATCAGAGATCTTATTGTTTTTGATTAGATCCTCAAAGTCCACATCGAGCAAGTCATGGTGATCCTCAAGCAGTTCCTTAGGATCTGTTTGAGTGAGTTGTTTCACTTCAGCAATGAGGTCTTTCACTTCACGAGTTGTCAGAACACCATCTAACTTGTGATGGATCACCTGATTCCTAAAGCACCATTGTGCATGGGCGATACAAAGGATTTGTGCAATGAGTTGGTTGGCCCACTTCCGTGCACTCCCCTTGCGTTGACATGCCTGACAATCTTCGAGCCGGTGCTGGTAGAATAATGTCAAAATCCGATCTTCCATCAGTGAGTCCCAGCCAAGTTTGTCCTGGGACAAAGCAAGGGCATGCAGACGACTAAAGGTTGGAGTACAAGATGTCATTGTGACCTTACCACGTCCCTTAATGTAAGACAAAAGAGTCGTACGCAATGAAGGAGAGGTTCTGATCTTCACGAGCCACGCTTCTAATTCATCAACCAAATGATGAAACATCTTGGTATGGTTCTCCTCCCGACAGCAAAGAATATGACCAATGTTTTCATCTGGTAATGAGCAGCTTGGGCAGACATTCTTCACCGACATATTGTAATGAGTCAGATGACACTTTGTGTCACAGCAATGCATGACATGCTTAGTGAGCCACGCACTAAAAGCTGGGCCTTGCAATTTACCAACAGCAGAAAGAGCTTCCCAGTCCACAAAATAGAAGAGGCTGCAATCCAGGATGTGCTTGTCATGCAGCACCTGTTTTGCCACCTTCACCCCCCAAAGATCATAGATATTTTCCTTCGGGCAACTGCAGCTCTTGATCTTGTTCACAGAAACATGTAGGGTTTAGAAAGGAAAGGAGTCTTTGATAAATTTGTCCGACGAAACTGCCTCCACAAGAGCGTCCTTTGCCATTGCATCACAGAGACAATTAAGTTGCTGAATCGGCATCAGATGACACCACGGAATAATATCATCCAAGTGACTTTCAACATAATAGTTTGTTGATTGGATCTGCAATGCACATCTGACATTCTTGTAGGCCCACAATACATCCACTTGAGATTGATTAGCAGGAAGTGAGCCCTACAATGAGTTCCCATGAGAATTGACACCCATGTTGTCACAACCAAACAAGATCAATGGGGCACTTGACACAACCCGTCCATGAGTGGCAGCAAAGATAATTAATGCTGCCATGTAAGAGCCCAATATCTCTCCCCTGTAGTTCCCCACCAAATGTGACCACTCAACTACCGTACCCTTGGCAGTGTAGCCAGTTGACATGCATTTAATGATGAAAGCCACGGATGACACCTGTTTATCTACCATGGGCATGTATGACCCATTGCTGCAAACAAGAATTGTCTCATTCAGTATGGAAGAGACAATCCAGGAGCCATCACCATCACACGAAAAATGACAAAACAATGACTGATTGGACCATGACTGAATGCCCCAAAAGGAAAAGTCGGATGAAACGGGTTGTGGGGAGGGAGTAGCTGAGTGAAGATGAACAGTGGTGGCAGCCACAAAAGTGACACTAGCATACGGCAAGGTTGTAGACCAGACAAGCTCCTGGCGTGCCATCACATAGGTAGATTTCCCCCGTAGTTGATAGAGGCTTGAAACATGTTCATAAACCACCCATTGACCCTTCCCAACGATGTAATATAGTTCATCCTGATCAGTGGAATATCTCCAGTCAATTTCTAAGTGGGGTTTTGATGTAAATGGACCAAGGGGACGGTCTAAGGTCAAGGTGGAGGAAAAGATGGATCAAACTGCAGATTCCCAGTGGTGAAAGTCCAAAGGAAAAGGTTTTTCATATGAAAATTGCCATGAACTCTCCAGCAGTTTTTTGTCTAGCACCCGTTTGTCCAATGTCTTGCCATCCATCAACACTAGATCAGAAATGGCATACACCCGAAGAAATTTCCTCACTTGATTGATAGCCAAGACCACTGCATCAGTAAAGTGGCCCAAGAGCATGAACCTGTGGATAATGGATGAATCGCCTACACAAAATAGAGGCAACGCACATCTGGAAATCATGCTGACCTGAATATCAAAGGTAGACAGAAGCTCCCACAGATGAGAGAACCATGCCTTTGTGGACAGGAAACCATATTTGTCAAATGAATGGGCAAGAACTTGACCTGACAGACCAGTATCAATCTGTAAAGCCTCAAAAGCTACTTGAAGCATAGAACCCACAATATCAGGAGACTCCCAGTGACAAAGTAAAAGATCCAGCTTGGAGCATGCACATTCTATATTGAGATTTGGAAGGCCCACACCATGGTACTACTTTGGGAGGGTTCAAAATTCCTTTCAGATGTTCCGATTCATGCCCAAAAATGGAAGAAGTCTGTAATAGACACGTCCCCAGGCCTCTTCCATCTTTGGAAGAGGATGCAAGACTACCCCAATCCCATACGTCATAGAAGGAACAAGTTGAGAACGAAGACTAATCCAAGCATCCGTCCGTGGCAGGGGCTAAAGAGCAACCTTGTCTGCCATGACAAGCCTTTGGAAACTATCCGTTCCTGGACGTGTGTGCCAAAATCACCAGCAGGGCAAGAAAACACTCCAAGGCCTTTAGAGGCCTTGTTGCATGGAAGAAGAGGAATGGTAACATCTGGACCTGATGGCTGGGGAATGGTAAATGGGGGATCACCTAGCTCTTTTGGAGTGCAAAGCTTGGCAATACCCCGTCTAAACTTCCACATCATAACATAGATGTGACATTTTTTTTCAGGATGCCCCCTGTTGCTGAACAAACCTGCCCAGACATTGATAGCCATCTGGATATATCAAGAGAATTCTGTCACAGTTATGTTTGGAGTGGGAGCCCAGTGCAAAAGATCAGTGTCATCAACAAAAATAATTGCCGCCAACCAGAGGAGGACTCCACTCCACACCATTACTAGATGAAGGCCATGACCCATTGACTTGTAACCCTCCACCATCAGTGCGCTGAGACAATTAAAAGAGGGTGGGGCAAAGTCACTCCATTGACCATTTCCCATTGTCCTATTGGATGTGCTGCCCCCATAAGTGTGCTCCGACAGTCCATAGGCAGAACTGAGAAAGAATGCCATCGTCTGTATTATCAAGAGCCACATTGCCACGGCCTTGCTGGGAACTCCAAATGCCTGGCACGCAATTGACTGAATGCAATGCACTACCCTGTCATAAGCCTGTCCCAAGTCACACCTACAAATGGAAGCTGGATGATGAAGAATACAGCAGACATCTGCAAACAGAGTGAGGACAAGGGATGCATCTGTAGTCTGACGGCCCTTCCTTACAAATTGCTCTTGTGGCAGAACTCCTTGAGCCGTGGCTTCCAACATCATAAGCTTGGCAAAGACCAATTTTGTCCACCAATTTGCATCGGCCTCAAAAAAACAAATAGCATGCATGTCTTCAATCAAAATGGCTCCAAATATTTTTTCCAATAGAACCTGAATTCCAAAACCCCAGCTTTCTAAAGGGACTCCAGTATGAGCACAGATCAAGAGTTTCCAAGCATGAAGTGATGCCACGTGAACATCAGACGAGGCTGCCCTGTAATGGCCCATGTGGAGTCTTGATGGGCTTGATTTTATCCTTTCGTCTTCATTTTCCAATAAAACATGAAATCATTGGTGGAGACAGGTTGCAGTTTCATGGGCCGACATTGTAGCAAAGATATGAGCTGCCTGTTGACACAATGCTTTAGTATAGAAATATGTGTCTGGGGGGAAGACGTATTCACCACGGAGAATGGCAATGGTTGCCGGAAGATCACCACAGTACCCAATATCATCAAAGATCTGTTGTTGAAAAACAGGGGCAGAATGTGCCAGACTAAATCTGTCCACAAGTTGAGTGGAGGCCTGATCAAAAAGATTTTCCTTGTCATGGAATGTCCTTGGATTAACTTCAGTTGCCTCTTGAATTGCACCCACTGCACCGCTGGCCCTAGGATTCATTGTTTTCTGAATATTCCCCCAGCTTTTGCAAACTCCTTCATTTTTGAGTAAAGAGACAATGGCATTGACAGCTTTTTGGTCCCCACAAGTACATGCATCTTTGAGACGGTCATTGAGATGGGTTCTATGAAGCTTGGGAGCATCCTTGCGTAGGTCCTTCAGTTTCTTCTCTGCCGTAGCAAGGAGGACCACCCTCTGGTCTGGTGTAATAAGGGAAGTGTAGGCAGTGGCCTAGGTGGTTGATTTGAAACTTGGCGCGCGCCAATTTTTGCGAGCTCAGATATGTACTGTGTAGTACGATCGTCGCGTATGTAGGTTCTACAGACCTATTGCATATCTATAATGTCAATCAGATCTTGGATGTTTGACAGAATTGTCTGACAGCCATCACTCGTT
>JALLOT010003574.1:0-11111 GCA_036939595.1 Thalassiosira livingstoniorum | reverse complement strand
TTGTCATTAAATGAGGTACTGTATTGTTCTCTCAGAAACAATGATGATTATAACATCAATCACTTGAATTTTTACCAGTCAACAGTCTTTTACCAAAGTTATGAAAACATATTTTTGGAAATATGAAGGAATTCAAAACTTAATCACAATTTTTGAAGTGATTGATTTTTACCATTTAGTATCAATAAAGAGTGCCACAAAATGATCAATTTATATAATTCAGGCCAAGTAAAAGTTGTAGAAGATGGTATCTTCTGGTTACACTATGATGCAATAAGATTAAAATGCAGTGATAAAAAATCAGATGATAGGTACGGAACTACATTTTACTTGGTTTTGGGATTTGGATCATTATGTGTTTTGTGAGTTTTTGCTCAATAATTAATTTCAGCAAAAACATTTCATCCCAGTAACCAACTGGCTTTCATATTTTTGAAACAATAATATGAGCACAATTATTAAATTACTTTCCAAGTCATTGACTTCAGAAATGGTGCTGGCTGAATGAGTCTCTGATTTGAAACATCTTCTTTGGTATTTGGTATTTGGTATTTGGTATTTGGTATTTGGTATTTGGTATTTGGTAACATTTTAGACTTACTACTTTTGTTTTATATGACTTTTTATATGTGTTGATTTATATTTTGTCCAAAACAAACATTTTTTTTTGTTTTAGAGTATTCATTGGCACTAGTCATCAACAATCCACCAGGGATAAACTTACTGCAAAATGTCCTTCACAACAAATATGATTTGATTCTGGAGAGGTGCAGGCATTACCACATGTAATAAACCCATGATACATTCTCTATTAGGAAAAATAGGGATATAATTGATAAACTTGATGTTCTATTCAATTCCCTTGTTGTGTTTCTTATTACCACTTTTCATGATGTCAACCTTTGTGATATCTAAAAGTGGTATATTTGTTTCAAGTTATTATTCAACTAGTTCTGAAGTGAGACTTCATTTTTGCCTCACGTTTGTCAACTTTGATATTCATTTAATAATCTGGAATTCCAATTTTGTTGCAACATGCTGTTGAATAGCAAATCACAGTATGTACCTTAGATTTGAATTCTTGATTTATGTTTATTTTTTCATTTGCATCTGGTAAAACCCTATAAGGGACAAACATCTTTTCTTGTTCAGGCGCTTTCTCCCACTTGATTTCTTCATTCACAGGGAATGGCAAGAACTGGAATTGATGTCATTGGTGAATATTGTGTAGATTATTTTATAAAATTGAATGATGGAATTCTTGTTTAAAAATTATAATAGATTCAGTTTCTAGATTTTTAATTTAAATCTTCAAATTGCAAAACTCAAAAACACTGGCTTTCTTTGTCACCTTGTTGAATGATTATTACTTCAAAAGTACTGGAGTGATTTTCCTTCAAATTGGCTCTATGTATATACCCAAAAGACAGATTTATCCATGAAAAACTTAATCAAATTTGTGATAAGCTAATTAGTGAGCTAGAATTGAGTCAAGTCACTAGAAATTTTCATGTTTTAGTAATAGCTCTTTCACTCTTTATGTTTATATTTGTAACTATAATCTCAAAATCCTCAAATCAACTTTAATAGACCTACTAACCAAGATACAAAAAAAGGTTCTTGCAGAAAATAATGTGCAAAAATTTAATTACTCATGATACTTTATAACCATCATATAGAAACTATGAAACATGACAGTTTATGAACAGCCACATAATATGTAGTCTGGTATTTTGTAACTTTCCCTGCCTTTTGTTTTGTATTTTTAGAAATGAATTTTTGAGATGATAGTACAATACATATTTTCCATTTTTATTTCTGTAATTTTCAAACAATTTTTAAATCTGATTGGTTCGCCAAATTACCTTTCTGGATAGTATGATAGTACGATATTATCATCATTTTTCGGGACTTCGACCGCCTTTTCATCAATGCCATTTTCTGCCTGTTTGTGATCAGAGAAGATCAGCAATCAATCGTTCGTCGCGATTCGCAATGATACACTGCCGATGCAATGATGAAGTCGTCTTCTTCTTGCAACACCATGATCACCTCGCCTTTGCAATTGCTGCCAGCAATATCATTTGCATGTGTCATAACAAAGTATGCCGCAGGAGGTAGCATTTTCCCACTACCTGATCCTTCTGCGGGCAAGTGGACAAAAAGCCCTAAACTGACGGCCTCTTTTATCCATACACGTGGTCCTTTCTGCCAGCGGAAGGGACAATTTTTCCAGCCTTACTGGCATAACACTGATGGATCATTCACATCTGCTCGAAAAGAACCATGCCATATATCAAGGTCATGTTTAAGGATGGATTCGTCTCCTTTACCTTCGTCATCTCAACGGACCTCTCCCTCGCCTTGGGCCCCAGGAAAATGGAAAATAACGTTAGATTTCGGAAGAGAATATGATGATTTGTCGTCCTCCTCTTCATCCTTTGAAAAATCGCAATCATCAGCAAAAAAAACTGAAAATGAGAATGATTTATTATTATCGTCTTTGCTTGGGGAAGAGTGGGGTGCTGGAGGTGGCAGGTTGGCGCTTTCTTTTCAAATTGAAGTTAATTCTGACATGAGCAGTGAAGAAGACAATTCGAACCTTCGTCAGCTCAAGTCAGCATGGTTAGGGGGGCGTCCAACTGGGGCAGTTAAATGCATACCACTGGATGAAACAAAAGTTAATCCAGAAACTGTCGAAAACATCGAAAATTGTTGTACAACCTACATCAATGACAAAGGCCAACAATTTGTCGACATTACTTCAGGCCATTGGCGCATAGATCCGCCACTGCCACTGCCCAACTTCTCTAATATTTTACCAGGACAATCATCTACCCTTCGGTTTTACTTGACAATGAAGACTCCAATTCAACGAAATTCAATTTATTTTCCGTCAAATAACCAACTGTTTTTCCTTCAATCGAACGTCTTTCGAAGAGACGAATATAAATCTGGTATAAAGACTTTGCTTCCTTATCGAAATTCCAAAGAATTTTCACAACAAAAGTTGGAAGAACAATTGAACCATGAAACTGGAGATCGCCGTTTGGATGGGAATGACGTGTGGGAGACATTAGAGGGATATAAAGATGTTGCCGGTTTGGTCATGGAACGAGATGAAAGATATAGGAAATGGAAAGATGTGGAGGGAGTCTTACCTTTTGTTGGTGATTCTTCCAAAATAAATTTTGATGCAGTGTTGGAAGACGATGCCAAGTGGGGTATCTGGCCAGGGGACACAGAGCTCTGTGCCATTGAACGTGGGGTAGTATTGGCTGCTATTAAGGAAAAAGAAAACAAACGAAATTCTCTATTTTCGTGGGCAGGAATGGATGGAGGTGGCGAAGAAGAGATTGTGGTTGTTGGTAAATGGAAGGCAGTGCCTGTTTTCGGTAGTGACAATAATAATTAGGAATAATGAAGCAGAGCAAAAAATATTATAATCAGCTGGAAAACCGCCAATATTTTTTTCTTACACCTAAGAAGGATGTCAGCTCGTAGCTGTTTTGCTGTTTTCAAAATAGTAGAAGAATTTGCTCTTGTGCAGACAAAAAGTCCAGGAAAACATATTATTTTTCTCGTGATACTATTTATTCTGCTGCATTAATAGACACACAAAGCAGTGCACAGAACATAGTTCTGTTTCCCAACAAGAAAAAACACTGTAGCCCAACAATTATCATGTATCCACAAACGCAATGCCCTACCCCTAGCTAGCAGCTAGGCTTACCCCAATACCAAGAAAGGCAAAGGGACACAAGGAGCAATGTGAAAGATGCTAAAATCTTGTGCGTGGATGGTACCACAAGCACAGATTTATTATTTCTTTTCAGCGTTTCCAATGATTCCTCCCAGAAATAAACCCCCTCGGAGCCAACTGATGCCAACCAAAGTCAACCCAGCCAACCCATCAACGGTGTTATTTTGAAAAAAAGCCCAAGATGACATTGATAAATGCCCTAGGTACTTTCTAGGAATTCATATCTGGTGCCTGCTTCCTCTAAGCCCTGTGATCTTCAAAAAAGGGAGGCATGGTACAGTCAGTTTCAAGCATTGCAATCTTGCATCTTTCTGAGAAACTTAGATTTCCAAATGATTCAATCCCATTTTCCAATGGTACAATTGGCATTTATTACTGACCTTTTACTCCCAATGAACTCATCACTGGTGTTGTGATGATGGCTTACAACACCAGTGAAAAATTATGAGAGTGTTTGGTCTTCTATCTCTGTTGTGGATTTTGTTGGCAATGGTGCTTGTGCTTGCTTGTGGTTTGGTGTGTGGTTACTTGTTGGCTACTGTATCCAGATAGAAAAAGATCCTTGAAAAGAAGTTAAATGAGTTCAAAACAGAGGGTGTAGGAAGACTATTGTTTTTGTATGGTAATAACAATGTAGGAGTTGGAGGCAGATGTGAACATAATGCACCAACAAAATATATCAAAGAGATTGTGTTGAAATCAATGAGTTTGACACCTCCAAAAGGTGTCATGATGATCATTAATGCAGTGAAGCAACTCGTTTATTGTATGGACCACCTTGTCAAAAACACAACAAGACAAACATGGTGAGGCCAGATGTCTTAAATTTTGCAGCTCTGACAAATGTAAAGCCAGTCATTTCCAAAATTGATACTACCAAGGAGTATAAAATATTTATAGGGTTGCATCAGGAAATGTACCTGCTGATTTCCAACAGCAGGTTACTAGCAAGCCCAATTGTAGGTCAAATATTCCTTTGAAATGGCTTCAATTAATAATGTATAAAATAAACTAAGTCAAGCCATTATACACAATAAACCACTCCATCTCAATGTCTCATGATCTTTTGATGCTATGATTAATTGATTTGTGCTATCCACTTTTCTTTTTCTCTTGATATTTATAGCATGAAACATTTTAAAGTTATGGATCAGAAGTGGGACCCTCAGTCACCATTTTCACCTTACTATTTCATCACTAATGAAAATATACTCCTTCAAGCTATTTTTTCGGGGGGAAATATGCCCAACAAAGGATGATGACACCTGAATTGTTAGAAAATCAATAATTGTAGTGGATATACTACATTAATTTTGAGGCTTGCCCATTGAAAATGACAAATTTGTGTGCAGTGATAATGTAAAATGCAACAATAGGTAACTGCTCACACTTCTGATTTATTCTAGCATTTGCTTTGTCTTTTCAATTTTTGCATTTGACCTGCCTTTGGCATAAAATCAATATATCTTGCCCAATTTGAATTGATATTTCATGGTCCATTTTACACCTTCAACTTATAGGCATAGTCATAAGGGTGTGATCAGTTGTAAAAATAGGTCTGCTTACAATGTCTCACAAGTGTTTCACAGTCATCCAATATCAATTCATTATTTATCCATTGTTTCAACAGGGATTGAAATAGGTGACATCCATATTTGCTTCAATTTGTGGTGAAAAACTCATAATTGAAATCAAACATCATTTTATGCTTCTGAGTAGTAGACTACAACCCATTGTTTCAATGATCAGTTGTACAAGTATTTTGGACAAGAACCCCCTCCTTTTATTTTACACACAAATGACATTATCACTACGGCTGATGCCATTTGTTTTGTGGCTGTCATTATTTGTTCTGATGAAATTGTCACTGTTGCTTTGAAAAATAAAACATCATTGTTGTATCATTTGGCTAGCTTTGACAATATAGTTAGCATAGCTATTGTCATTGCAGACTGTGCTTCAAAATGAGATATATACAAAAGGATATGTGACCTGAAATAGCAGCTTCTATGATTTCTGAACCTTTTTGGAGTGTTGATAATGTAATTAAGTAATATTTTATGTTGGTGGTTCTCTGGGGTCATGTATACTCCTCTACATACCATAATATGGAAGGTATTGTGATATTGCAATGTATTTTGCAACATGAACAACAAACAAGGACATTTCTATGTTATGCTGAACTAGGAACTAGGATTTACAAATATGTACCAAAAAATGAAAAGTCCTACTAGATTTACACATTTGATTCAGGTCAAATATAATCTGTGTCCTCATCTAGAATTATTCTGAAATTTGATTTGAAAATTCAACACCAAAGGTTGCTATATTTTCATCATCAAAAAAACAAAAATCACATTATAGTTTGATGGTTTCACAAAAGTAGATCAAAAGTAAAAATTATTCAATGAAATTTTGTGAACTAGGATACCTTCCTGGCTGATTGAGACAGCTACTTTGTGTGAATCCCTTTTTGAGAAGTAACAAAGGAGAGTCTTCTATGAGAAAGATTACTCTTATAACAACCGGTAAACTGTCATAATACTTTCCAATTAATATTCATATTCATGTGTTTTGTCATGAAGAATAGGTACAACCCTTGTAAACCTACCCCTACAACTACAGTACTTATAATGCAGTACCAATGCTAAAATATGTTGACAATGATGCTTCCTCTAATACTGTGCTGTTACATAATGTTCCATTTTTTCACAATAGTAAAGTAAAAGAAACAAACAATAATGTATTATGTTTTGTTTAAGTAGTATATTGCCACTAAGGCTACTTTTATAAGATCTAGTTGTTAGGTCAGAGCTACAAATTACTATACAAAATAACATTGCTTTTATATTTAATTGGAATTTTGCAATTACAAATGAGTCAGCCACCAATAGCAGTTGCAGCATTGATAACTGCTCCTGTCATAAATTCAGTTGTAATGTTAGTTTTGACTTTGGGGGGTAGCAATGGGGGGACTGTGGCTCAAGAACTGAGATATAGACCCAGTCAAATAATATCTCACCAAAGATTATTTTTGACATTATTAATGAAAATTTGATGTGTTTTGGACAAGAGTGCCACACAACAAGACTAGTGTACAATCAACATTTGTTTAGTTACTGCAATGATGAGTGTTTGTTATCATTGACAAATGAATTATTATCTAAGGTTCATTTGAAAGCAGAAGTCAATTGTACAGCATTGAAAATATGTAACTGTGTTGGAGCTAATTCAAACATTCACCTTTTACATCATCTAGACCACTTTAAAATTTTCCAGTTATTCAACTGGTAATTACTTATTCAGCTTAAAATTTGATCAGTATAATAATGATTGCTATCATTCTAAAATTTATATTGGTAAATGACAAATGTATTGAAAAGAAGGAAGAATAAAAGAAGCTAAATGACTATGAAAAATAACAATTTCCAAAAAGCCATGATGATTGTAAGCTCTTTTGTGCTTTTTACATTAATGATTTCTAAATAATCAATTAGGAATGAGAGTATTATATTAGAAAAGGATTTTTCTACATATCTATATATTTGATAGTTATATTACATGATTTTTCTATATATCTATATTGAAAATTCTATTACATAGTGGTGAAAGGTTGAGATAAATCTGCAATATGTCATTGTAATTGATAGGAGTAAACATTAGAATTACCTTTATTACACAGTAATTGCCTGCTCCAACAAAAGTCTTGTTAATACAAAAGTGAACTCTATAATGTTATGAGAAAATTTATGTCATTTTTCCTTTAGTGCTCAAATGATATTGTTTTTTCCTATGTTCATATGTTCATAAGAATTTCTACCCATGAGCAAAATGAAAATTTAAAAATCCAAATAATAAGTAATACTTTGATTACATTATCAATGACTAAAGCTACCAAAATTTTCCAGCATGATAATATTATTTTATTCATACATTTACAGTTTCACCAATGGATGGTTGCTTTAACATCAATAGTTGTAAATAAAAAGTATGAACACATACTTTACCTATTGAACCAGTTGACTTTCTTCAGACTACAAAGAAAATTAATAATTTCTTCACTTGTTTCATTTTTGTCACATCATTTGATGTTTTGGTAGAATATGATTCTTTAGAATTATTGCTCAAAAACACAGTATGAATGTTGAAATATTTGCTAAGAATAACAAAGTTACCACTGATGATACATTTATCAGGCCTTTTGAGTAGGGTTGTTAAATTTATTCACTTGAATAAATTTATTTTTGGATCTGAATAAATTTTGATGGTCTACATAGGTAGGAATCAATAAAAACATCGCCTTAAATAAATATAATTGAACAATTTTTGGTCTGACCTTTGAACAAGCCCACTATGGTATTATTTGCTCATTTGTGTGGTACTGTATTGTGTGTTTAATATGAAAAATATTTGGTGCAGAGAGAATCATGATTTTATTTCTTCATGATACAACCTTTCAAACAAAATTTAATCATAATTTTATTAACACAACTTAATATGTACTTATGTATTATATACAATAAAAAATCTTTTATGATTTTTAATTTTTTATTTATTTATTTTTGCAAGGTAAACATTTGACTTGTTTATTCCCCAACCTAGTTTGAAAATGCATTCTGCACCAAGAGCCGATGCAGGAGATAAATTCTTTCCTGTATAATAATACTCCTAATACATAGGAGTATTATTTTTTAAGGTACTCATATTATTCTACATCATAATAATAAATATGATAGAGCTAAGTATGTAGCATACGCAGGCTAATGCATGCAATATTCAAGTAGATATTATATACGAGTAGAAGATAGATTCAAGTAAAAAATAATAGTTTTGAGCAGTACATAAGTAAGTACAATATGTTAGTAAGGAGTAAGAATTACTTCTTTTATCTACCTACCTAATACATTAAGAAATTAAGTAGTTTAGTGGCCAGAAGTAGGTAACTATGGGTTGTGGCCCATAGTTGGGCCTTCTACGCAAAATATGGTACAAATCTATGCTAACTATGTGCGAAAAAGTAGGAACTATATTCATAACTATGGACCACACAATTGTAACAGTTCCTACATTAAAAAAATTGGTTAGTAAAACTTTACTAGCAAAAATCATGATTCGTGTTGCAGACTATGGCCATCTACAAAAAAATCCAAAATTTGCCAAGAAAAGCTGTGACATAGATAATGTACCAATTTTGTGTATGCCCTGAGAACTATCCAGAAATGGCCATCAGATGTCAAGACCACTATGATTCAAGCTATGGTCATCTGCAAAAATTTTCAAGGTCAAGATAATTGTGGTTGTCCGTATGATTGTACCAGAACTATGTAGAGAATCATTTGTTTGGTATCATATTAGGAGATGAACTTTTTAAGGTCTATTTTTACTTTGATTTAAGCTATGGCCATCAACTTGTAACTTTATTGAAAGCTTCTGGAATTGATTTTCAGTAGAAAATAATAGAAATCTTACCATATTTTTTTGTGTTGTCCGTTTAGTTATAATTTTGGAGACAAACTTATGAAGAAAAATTCTTACTATGATTCAAGCTATGGCCATCTACTTGTAACTTTATAGTAAGTTGTTAAATTGATTTGCAGTAGAAAATAGTAGGATAAAATACCATATTTTTTTGTATATTTTTTATTCAGTTTCCTTTTAGGAGATCAACATTTTAAGCTATTTTTAACTATGATTTAAACTATGTACATCTATGTTTTACCCTTTTTCTGTAGAGTTCCACAAGAGTTCCACGTAGTTGAGAAAAATTTTATGATTACGAGTTTAAATTATACACATTCATATCAGCTAAAATTCTTGAGTTGGTCAAGCTCTGGGTTGACCTGTCAAAGGTCTCTAGTTGGATTCCCTCAATTCTCAAATATGTTAGGCTTAAAAAATATTTTTGCCTAATTTTTCAATGAAATTTCATTAGGACAAAAAAGTCAAATTTTTTTTTGTATAATTGTATTAGGGTTTTTCAATCCAAATTAAGAAGTCGAATCTTGCGACTTCACCATGGCAAAGGCAGCATCGTTTCCGGAACAGACGACAACAGAAAGCCACCAATGATACCTCCGGCGTTGACTTCGATCAATTTGATTAATCCGCCATCAAGGCGAACATTGGAATTTTGTCTGGACCCAGATACGGGCCAATCCGTGGCGTTGATTGACACCTTCGCCTTCGCCATGCTTGTCAGCACTGCGTCGCCGATTATTTCTGCGATATATCTGTGACTAAAACCATAACTAAAGTAATCAATGACTATTCTAATGCCTATTGAATTACTTAATTAGTTTAATATTAGCTTAAGCAACAACAAGGCTGCCGGCTATGGCACCGTCAAAAAGTGCCGTTGACGACGCCATTGTCATGGGCAAAAACCACGGGATGGCTGACATCTGAGCACACTGATGCCCGATGCATGTAGAAGAAGTACCAGTAGCGTTTGAAAAAATAGGTAGAAAATGGCCAAAAACAGAAATTTACCTCGGGCAACATCAAGGTCACGCGTGCCCTAAACAACATCCCCGCCACCCAGCGACAGATAATTCCCACCCTATTGACCCCATTGGTGAGGTCTTATCACCTGGTTGGGGCCTGAAAGGATGGGAACTACATTTCCTAGCTAAATTACATTTTTACTAGGTGAACTATGATGCGGACTATGTAGGAGGCCAAAAAGGGCCTCCCTACTTCTGACCACTAGAGGTACGTAAGCCAAAAATTAAAAATAAAATGAAAACCGCGACAGCCTTGGCAGAAGCATTTTTCTCGTACCTAGGAATAATACACAATATATGTAGGGTTTTCAACAGAAATCTTTCTTCTCTATTTTTTTTTCGAGAGTCAGCCATCAATCAGGTCAGGTTCGTAGTGGTAGGAGTAAGTCTCTTCAGCACCGATGTGGCTTGCCAGCTACGTTACAAATTTTCATGAAAACAGAGCTGGCATTCAATATAGGAATAAGTATATTTTTCTCACTTCTTATATTTCAATACAAATCATGCATACCTACTTACAAGGAACATGATAATATTCCTAAATCAGTACACTGAGTAAGAATACAAAAGATACAATACCATAGGTATTCTACATTAATAAAGAGTCATTTGTAGTACTTATGAGTATGGTACTACACACATTTTTTATGCATAGATACATTTTTACATAGTAATAAATATATAGACATAGAAACATACATATTAGTAGTATAAATATAATATACACACATACAACATACAGTATACAAGTACCTACACGATATTATTGTATGTACCTAAGTACAATTATTGCTGAAGAGCTGGAGTGGGGAACTCATTGTCATTGGTAATCAGTACATGGCTAA
>JALLOT010003573.1:0-11122 GCA_036939595.1 Thalassiosira livingstoniorum | reverse complement strand
TTTTTTTGTTGAGGATTATTTTATCACGGTTTCATAAAATTGAAAATATAACGTGAAAGTGAATAATATCACATAAAAAGCGTGACTTTGGGGTGTTCCTGAAATAAATTGAATAAATGAGCTTGTGCTTGCTACAATCTAGGCAGGCAGCAAAGTGTGGCGTGGCACAACGGACAATGTAAATATGTGGTGAGTTTTGTGGATTGCTGAAACTAGTTGGCTCAACAATTATATTCCAATTTTTAATCAAGTTTTCAGCTGATGGGATTGAAACCTAGAAAAACAATGCTGTGGTCTGTGGTAGGATTCAATTTGCAATCAAAACATAATTTTGCTTACAATTACTCCCACATTACTTTTTCACCTTCAGCTTCAACAAGTCTTAAAACTAATAATAGTGATATCATGACAAAAAGTCAATATAAATCATTTTCTGTTAGTTTATTTGTCACTGCTGCACCATACATCTGTAGCAAATATAGCCAGATATTGCACCAGCAAGCTGACCCCACATGACCAGCAGCCACCAAAGTCAAAAATCTCTTATCTCCCAAATATTATGATAGAAGCAAAACAGCAGTCTACAAATAAGAAAAAGAGTTTTTTGGCACATCATCATAAAAATTATCAGCAACAACAGTTCATATGAGCAGAAGTAACATTTTTTGATGTGATTCATCCATCAATACCAACATTTTTTTGTTGCCGAATATTGTCATTATCCAAAACCAAACCATGGCTGATAATTTTTTGCTCAAAAATGATCCTTTGTGTCACCAATCTTATGTTCTCAATGAACATCACAAACTAAATCACACCAACCACACTAACCATGAAACTAAGATTCAGACTTTGTATGAAAATAATATGAAGACTAAAACTAAAAAAATGAAATAGTTGCATTCATATCACCAAAAGAAATAACAACAAATTAACCTACAAAAGAACCTGCACTCACAGATAAATATACAAAGAAACCTACAAAATACCTACACAATCAACATTAATGGACACACCTATATCATAACAATGCACACAAAAAGTATGAACTCAATTGTGTCCAAAACCCACAACGAGACATAAACACATCATATGAAGAAGTCACAACAGAACCAACAAACGAAAAGCTTCAATCAATATATCCAACAATTATGATTGACTGAATAAAATACAAAACAAAGTAATAAAGAAACAGATACAGAATATTTATTGGTTTTACAAAAATCAAAGAATAGAGCCTAAGATTACACCTTTTTGGTTTTCAATAAGTTCATGGATGAAGTCAAGCTGAAAACATCAAGTTGTAATATCCAAATTGTCAAGCATATGTATTGAAATACCAATATCTCTTTCACTGAACCAATGTCAATATTACTAATGTCCACATTTTAAGCATAGTATTTTTTTGTATAGACCTACAAAACAGCATATGACTGTGGAAGAACTGAATATAAAACTATAAGGAAATAGAAGTATATGTACCAGCATGACCTACAAATAAACCTTTATAAGATGTCATTAAAGCATATTATCTAAAGAAAAAAGAAAGACTAGAAATATTACAAATCACCTACAATATCACTGAAAAATTAACCCAGAAAGTGAACACTTAGTCTTAGAAAGGAACCTACAAAAGGGGCATAGTGATAGTTAATAATAAGCAATAGGAAGTTGAAATGAACACTCTACAAAAACCACAAAAGTTTCAGCAAATAATCCTATGAGCTTCATCAAAAGCAATAAAAATAGATAACCTACACAAGAACCCATAATCACAGATAAATCTACAAAGACAATAAACAAGAACCTGCATGATCACCATCAATGGAAGGACCATTATAAAGATGCACACAAAAACTATGAGCTGAACTGTCCAAAACCTACAATTGAACCCAAACCAAACACATCTAATGAAGAAGGTACAAAATAACCAACAAACAAAAGAGCTTCAAATATAGCCAATAAGTATGATTGACTGGATAAAACTAAGAGTAAAGTAATAAAGGAACAGATGCAGCAAAATGCTTGACTTTGTAGAAATTGTAAAAATGAATCCAAGACAACACCTTTGATTTTGTTAATTTCATGGATAATTTCAAGCTGGATACAGCAAATATTGTTGTGTTCAAACTGATAAGCATTGATAATAAAATACCAATACCTCTTTCATTAGATCAGTATGGATATTAATAATGTTCAAGCACAATCATATTCATATTGACCTACAAAAGAGCCTATGACTGTAAAAGAACTCAATAAAGAACATTCAAAAACTATCCATATAAAGAAATGCAACAACATGACCTACCAACAGACCTACAACAGATAATTTGGTGGTATATCTAAAGAAATAAAGAGAAAAGGATTGACAAAAGGATTTATAAATCACTTTAAAAACACTGAAAATTTTAACCAGTAAGTATACAATTTAGTCTTTGAAAAGAATCTACAAAATAGGCTTATATTATTAGTCAATGAAAAGCAATCAGAAAATTGAAATAAACAATCTACAAAAACCACAAATGTTTCAAAAAATAAACCTATAAACTTCATCAAAAGAAATAACAATAAATCAACCTACAAAAGAATCTACACTCACAGAAGAATATACAAACAAACCTACAAACTACATAATACCTACACAATCAACAGTGAAAGTATCCATGTAACGATGCAAGCCTACACCTACAGTGAGACAGAAACACATCTAATGAAGACATCACAAAAGAATCAATAAAAAGTTTCAATCAATATATCCAACAATTATGATTGATTGAATAAAAGACAAATCACAGCAATAAAGAAGCATATACAGAATAATTACTGGTTTTAGAAAAATTAAATAATAGAGCCCTTTATTCATTTGTTTATTTTGTAAGTTCATGGATGAAGTCAATCTGGATACATCAAATTGTAGTATCCAAACTGACAAGCATCTATATTGGAATAGCAATATCTCTTTCACTGAACCAATGTGAATATTACTAATGTCAAAGTTCTAAGCATACTAATATTTATATGAACCTATTAAAGAACCTGTGAGTATGAAAGAACTCAACAAAGAACCTTCATAAGGAATGATTGGAGTATATGGAAGATCATGGCCTTCAAGTAGACCTGCAATAAAGAAATTGGAGGTATTTCTACAGAAATAAAGAGAAAAGGATGAGCAAAAGGATTTGTAAATCACCTCAAATATCACTGACAAATTGATCCAGGAGGTATACAATTGAGTCTTAAAAAGGAGTCTAAAAATAGGCTTATATTACTAGTTAATGATTAGCAATCAGAAAATAGAAATAAACAATCTACAAAAACCACAAACACTACAAAAAACAATTTAGTAAACTTTATCAAAAAAAAACAACAATAGATGAACCCTCTAAAAGAACCTATCATCACAGAAGAATATACAAAACCTACACAATACCTACATAATCAACATTGGTGAAAATGAAAACACCTTCATAACAATGCATCAAAATAACTAAGAGCTGAATTATGTACAAAAACTACAATTGGGCAAAAACCCATCCTATGAAAAAGTCACAAAAGAACCAACAAACAAAAACCTTCAATCCATATATCCAATAAATATGATTGATTGGATAACATGTGAATCAAAGTTATAAAGAACACAAATACAGAATATTGATTGATTTTTGAAAAATGAATACTGAAGCCCAAGATTTTTTGTTAATTCATAGATGTAGCCAAGCTCTCTGGATACAAATACAACAAATTGTAATATCCAAACTGACAGGCATCTATATTGGAATACCAATATCACTCTCATTGAAATTGAATCAATATCAATATTACCAATATCCAAATTCTAATCTTACTAATGTTTATTCAGACCTACAAAATACAAAAGAGCCTATGACTGTGAAAGAACCCAATACAGAACCTTCAGAAGGAACCATAGAAGTATATACAGCAACATAATCTGCAAAAAGACATGCAACAGATATTTTGGTGGAATGACTACAGAAACAAAGAAAAAGGATTGACAAAAGGATTTGTAAATCAGATGCAATATTACTGAAAAAATTAACCCATGAAGAATAAAATTCAGTCTTTAAAAGGAGTCTAAAATATGGGCTTATTATTAGTTGATGAAAATCAATCACAAAATTGAAATTAAAACCTCACAAAAACCACTAACACTTCAAAAAATGTTCCAGTAAACTTTATCAAAAAATAACAGCAGAAAAATTCTCTAAAATAACCTACAATCATGGAAGAATATACAAAGAAACGTAAAAAATACCAACACATTTAACATCAATGAGATCACCTACATGAAAATGTACACAAAAATACTTTGAAATGAAATGAGTCCAAAACCTACAATGGGACCTAAATCCATCCTATGAGGAAGTCACAAAAGAACCAACAAACAAAAAAATGTCAATCAAAATATCCAACAATTGAGATTTTGAATAAAATATGAATCACAGTAATAAAGAAACAGATACAGAATAATTATTGATTTTAGAAAAATTAAAGAATGAAGGGCAAGATTTTTTGTAAGCTCATGGATGAAGTCAGGCTGGATACATCAAATTGTAATAATCTGGAAATTGTCAAACATTATCACCAATATCTCTTTCATTTTTATTGAACCAATGTCAATATTACTATTGTCCACATTCCAAGGTTAATAATATTTATATAGACCTATAAAAGAGCCTTTGACTGTGAAAGAACATGATGAAAAATTTAGAAGGTACTTTAGAAGTATAATCCATAAATTAATCTTCAAAAGATGATATGGATGAATGTCTACAGAAACAAAAAGAACAAAAAAAGTATAATTGTGCTTGATTTTGGAGAAATTATAGAAATGAGTCCAAGATAACATCTTTGGTTTTGTTGAATTCATGGATGTTGTCAAGCTGGATACAGCAAATACTGTAGTGTTCAAACTGATAAGCATTGATAATAGAATACCAATACCTCTTTGATTAGATCAGCATTGATATTACTCATATTCAAGCAAAATCATATTCATATTGACCTACAAAAGAACCTATGACTGTGAAAGAACCAAATACAGAACCTTCAGAAACTATCTATATAAAGAAATGCAACAACATAACCTACATATAGACCTATAACAGATAATTTTCAGATATATCTACAGAAATAAAGAGAAAAGGATTGACAAAAGGATTTATAGATTATCTACAATATCATCAAAAACTTACCCAAGGAAGTACTATACAATTTAGTCTTTGAAAGGAATCTACAAAATAGGCTTATAGTATATGTGAATGAAAAGAAATCAGAGAATTGAAATGAACACTCTACAAAAAACACTATATTTTAAAAAATAATCATAGAAAAAATTCAACAAAAGAAATAAGAACCTACACTCACAGAAGAATATACAAAGAAACCTACACAATACCTACTCAATCAACATCAACAGAATCACCTACATAACCATGCACACTAAAATTTTTGAACTGAATTGTGTCCAAAACCCACAATGAGAAATAAACACATCCTATGAAGAAGTCACAAAAGAACCAACAAACGAAAAGCTTCAATCAATATCCAACGAGATTGATTGATGTAATAAATACAGATCAAAGTAATACAGAAACAGATACAGAATGATTATTGGTTTTAGAAAAATCAAAGAATAGAGCCCAAATTTTCACTTTTTTGGTTTTTGATAAGTTCATGGATGAAGTCAAGGTGGAAAATCAAATTGTATATACAAATTGACAAGCATCTATATTGAAATACCAATATCTTTTTTATTGAACCAATGTCAATAGTCAATATTACAAAGGTTGAAGTTCCAAGCACAGTTATGTTATTTATATAAACCTACAAAAGAGCCAATGTTTGTGAAAGAACTCTATAAAGAATCTTCAAAAGGATCTATAGAAGAATTTACAACAGCATGGCCTACAAATAGACCTACACCAGATATTTCAAAGGTATATCTACAGAAATAAAGAAAGAAGGACTAAAAAATTATAAATCACCTACAATATCACTAAGAAATTAACCCAGAAAGTATACATCTTAGTCTTAGAGAGGAACCTACAAAATATGCATAGTATTAAGTAGTTAATGAAAAGCAATCAGAAAATTGAAGGAAACACTCTACAAATACCGCAACACCCCCTCCCCCTTTTCCCACAAAAAGACATCCTAGAACTACATGATTTATTTCAAAGTAATCTAACTACATCTTTTTATCATGTAAGTGCAACTGATCTCAACTGATGTAATGGGGTCCCTGGAAATGATTACTGCTTTGGCGTACAAAGTTAATTTTGTTTCATTGGTAAAACATTCTCTTTCTGTGTACAACTAATCAAAATCCCTTTCTGTAGAGCTTACTCACAAGTACAATAATTCATGGCAAGGGACAACATTGATCACTTTGATCATAAAACTGTCACAAGAATGAAAACCAAGAAGTCAACATAAGAGAAAGCACTGCTTGAAAAGGTACTATTTCATTGCCTCATGTTTCTGGTTTGGATACATTAGAACCTTTTCTTCTTGTATTTCAACTCAGCCTACAAACATTGTCTCACAATATCAAGGACTAATTGAGCAATAGAATATGAAATTTCTGTGAATTTAAATAAAAATAGCCTACAAAAGATGATGGCTGTGAATAATATATATGATACCAGTGCTGTGTCAAAATCATCAAAACAGCATCTAACTTTTGCACTGATATATCTTTTCAATGGAATGAATTAGAATTTCATTTATATTTTTAAGTACATAATGTTTGTATGGGCAAAAAAGTCATGCCCAGCATCAAAAAGGACTCATGACATATATGGCATTTGCCTATAATGTTGAAAAATTCCTCTGCGTACTTACAGTTTGATTTGAAGAATGTGTTTATTTGGATAAATTTGTTGCTCGATCAAAAAATAATAAGAGAACCCTTTTTTACTTGAGTAACAAATCTACAATCCAATGTCAGTCATTTGGTACCAAAAGAGAGCTTCCACCAAAGAGAAACTGCCATAAATGTTGTCAAAAAGGAAATACAGAATGCATTTGGAATGGAAGTTCTTGTTCTATCAAATTAATTCTCAAAATAGTATTAAAAATATTAGATTCGCGTTCATAGGATGTTCATGATTAACTCTCACTCCTTACAGATCAACATTATTTCACTTTGAATCGATTGGACAGACTTCAATGAGAGCTTATTACATCATTAATCCTCGTGCAAAAATCATTTCCTACAATCAATTCAGAAAAGTGAGTCTCAATTAAACTGACTCATACTTGATCAGGAGCATGAAATGATAACACATTGACAGGGACGGTAGGATTCCACCATAACTCAGTAGGGAGTAAGAGCCCGATGGTTACTGTAAGTACGAGGTTCGTCGAAAATTTGAAACTCGTCGAATCCTAAGATTCTTTCTCATCCACAAAAATCATCGTTTTTGCTTGGAAGGAGTATGCCTCTCTCTCTCGTGACTTGACTTTCTATGAGATGTTTCAGCAGTGCCATCCTGTCGCGACTTGAGTCGTTCGTTTCTACGATGCTCCTGGTCTGTGCTATATCGCTTCTTATCATTGTCCCGGCCACTGCCACTTTTTTCATTGCGCTTCTTGTGTTTATCGAAATGTTCTCTCTCGTCCGATGATGCATGTTTACTCTTGTAACGACCGTGGTCTATTTTTCCATTCAACGAGCTACGGTGAGGCGTCTTACTCCATTTCCCATCTTTGGAATTTTCTTCGCGGCTTTCCTCCCCACTACTTCCACTGTTTTCACCATATCCTCCACTGGAAGTCCGTCGAAGAGACGTTCCATCCTTCGAATCCAACGACGACGACCGACTGCTCACTCTGCCATCGACACGTCGACGAGAAGATGACCCACTGCGATTGGAATCGTACCCGCTGTCGTGGGGTTCCCCGTCATAATTCAAAAACTGAATGTGGTTGTGGGAGGAACCCTTGTCATGCCCCTTACGCCCATCACGCCCATCGTGACTCTTTCCCAAATTCTTACTGGAACTCCCCGAACTCGTGCGTCTCACAAAGTTTTCCAATCCTTCCTTCGTCGGGCTTTTTTCCTCTGAGCTCAACTCACTACTGAGTTCTTCGCTCTTCCTTCTCTCACTGCCGTAGCCACTCCCACCTTCGCTAGCGCTTTCTTCCTCCTTGATGTGATGTAAATTATTACTTGGCAATTTCGATTTGGAGGCGGGTCGGTACATCCTGCTTCGTTTCGAAAGGGTGGTGCTGGTGGGATTGGAGTGATTGGAGGGATTGGTGACGCGGGAGAAGCTGGAGAAGAGAGGGAATGCATTTTTGGAAGGGTTGGATCCGTTGGTGACTTTGGGGGTGTTGACCGCATTGGCCGCATTGGCCGCATTTCCCACATTAGACTTGGCAGTTTCATTATTGGTAGATGGCTTCCAAAACGAGGATTTGCTGAAAATGGTGCTGCCCGAAGAGAGCAAGGAGTTGCCATCATCATCGTCCTTTCCCCCAGCCATGGTTTCTCGTCCTCCTCCTTCATACGTTGCATACGTGGCATCTTCGTCCGCCACGGTTCCCAACTCTACAATTTCATGTATGGAAGAATACTTATTGCGACGGTCCCCATAACCTCCGTGGTCACCGAATTGCGACTCCTCTTCATTCACTTCCGTTCCCAAATCCATGATTTCGCAAATGGAGGGGGAGATGGACATGAGATCGCTCGTAATGGACATTCCCGACGTGTTCCCCTTTCCGGAGTAGGACGCATTTCGTCGTCGGCTGCTGCCATTTTGTTCGAGTCGATCGTGCAGTTTGGACCTTTGGTCGGATCGATTGTCTTTGATGTCGGTTTGCATGCTGTTCCAGCTATTTCTGTGGACGGCATCCGGACCATCACGAGCGTGGCGCCCATCTCGCCCATCACGACCATCGCTCGTGCCACCCTTATTGCGACCATCCCGTCCATCACGACCATCACGACCATCCCGACCATCCCGCCCGCCACCTCGTCGGGCATTCGTTTTACTCGCTGCACTCCTCCTCCTCCACAAGCTCTGTCCCAAAGTTCGTTTGTACCCCGAAACATACCGACAAACGCCCCCCATCGTCCGAATTGCCCAGGGCAAAGCCGACCGGAAGAAAAAGAGGGTGACGAGCCAGGCCGAGAAGACTGGCACCAGGAGGAAGGAGGTGGGCAGGGAGTGTCGGATTTCCTGGTAGTCTTTGTAGTCTTTGTGGTCTTTGTAATCGACATCTTCCAGGCCGGGTATTCCTTGCAGTTCGTAGTTGCGGACGTGGATTTCCGGTATTTCTGGAATTTCTGGAATTGCTGGAATCTCTGGGGTTTGTGGAAGGTTTGGGAGGTTGTCGTTTCGTATTCGTTCGGTGGACCGCTCGTTGGAACTTCGTAAATTGAAATTGTTATTTGAATTGTTTCCAAATCCAGAGGATGGAGCATTGTCCTTCATAGAGTTCATGTTATTGATGTTGGGAATGTTGTCATCGCCCTGCCGTACGTCGACTACCTGAACATTTCCTCCAATTCCTCCATTTGCTTCAATTCCCCCAATGCTCCCGCCGCCCCCATTGCCATAAACACCGCCAGTTCCTCCACCAATCCTTGCATTCCACCCATTGTGGAATAGATTAGTGTCCACGACATCGTTCTCAAGAATACCATTGGTTCCGCCATTATTGCCATTATTGTACCCATCATTGTAGCCAATATTGCCACTGTTGTAGCCAATATTACCACTGTTGTATCCTCCATTCCCACCATTCCCACCATTTCCAGCATTTCCAGCATTCCCGCCATTTACATAATTCCTGCCACCAATCAAGTTCTCGCCATTGATGCGAACATTTGGAATATTTGGATCATTTGGAAGGTTTTGGAAATTTGCATTTGGATTGTTGGGTGCGAATTGACCATAGTTCTGTGCGTTTTGTGCGTTTTGTGCATTCTGTACATATTGACCATTGCCATTGGTCTGTCCAAAATTCTGTGCATTCTGTACGTATTGACCATTCCGTGCATATTGACCATTGTTCTGTACATTGCTCTGTGCATACTGATGATTGCCTCCATTGACTCCCATCCCATACTTTTCCCACGGTCGATCATTGTCCCCGTATTTGTGAAAGAGATCTTCGGGGAGGTTGGAATCTCGATCGGCGGAGGTGGGCGTGGGGAGGGATGTGAGGGAGGTTAGAATTGATAGAAGGAGTAGTAATCGCTGCCATTGTAGAAATCGTAGTAATCGTAGTAATGGCATTGATCGTTTTAATGATAGTGATCGTTTTAATGGCAGTAATGGTGATGATGGTAGTAATGGCAGTGCAAGGGATGATTTTCGAGATGATCTTAGGGACAATGATGGCAACGATGGCAATGGGAGTGCTCGTAGAAATTGAGAAAGCCAATGGATGGAGGGAAAATAGAGCATAGTGATTATTTTAGTGAGTAGTGAGTGGAGAGTAGTAGTGGTAGTGAATGCAGAGGAAAGTCTTTTGTCTTTTGACTGTGGGCACGAATGATGAATGATGGGATGGATGATGTCAGATGAGGTAGGCGGCGAGTACAGGCAGTGTAGACGTGCGTTCAGCGTGCTATTGTTGAGTATTGTTCACTAAGGTTGGCTATTGTCATCCAACTAGAATAAATAATAAAGGGCGGTGTTCCATTTCCGATGTTGGGTGTACCGTGGGAGGTTTGGGATGAAGGATCAAAGGGGGGTGGATGGTATGTATGGCTTGAGTGGCTTTTGGATGGAAAGGTGTTTGAAGTGGCGGAGTAATCATGAACACGCCACCATTGACCATTGTCATAAGTAGTGCTTGACAGAATTAATTTGGAAATGCCAATTTATGATTGCAACAATGACGTTGTTAGAGTTAGAAAAGTACATCCAAAATACTAGGGTAAGTATGGTGATAGAATACATAGATACATATATAAGTACTTACTTATCTATCTCTATCTCCTAGTCTATTACACCACCATGTTATTTTGTAAATTATACCAAAGTGTATCTTTTTGCTAGCAGAACCTAGAGAAAAGAGGAAAAAAACTTAAGATCATCTACCTAAGTCGATGATGTTCGAGCAATCTTTTATCAACAATATG
>JALLOT010003572.1:0-10789 GCA_036939595.1 Thalassiosira livingstoniorum | reverse complement strand
AACCATTCAACCAATGAAGTTGATTTGAATAATTATTGTCATTTTAAACCCACTGGACAGGTTTTAAAACTGATTGCTTCAAGTTTTCTTCTTGCTATTTTGAATTTTTCTTCCAAAGAGTAATATTACTACTTAGTTCTGGAAATAAAGTTTTCAAAGCCTATACCCCACCTTTAAACTTATTACATAAACAAAAATTCTCTTAATGTCTTATATATATTGTAATGTTTCATCTATTGTAAAACTATTTTTTAACAATAAAATCTTAACAATTAATTTTTTGTGTTTAGATTTAGGGTCTTATTACTATCCAAAATCAATTCATGTCTTCCCTATTTTAACCTTTTTGAGTCTACAACATACAGGAATAAATAATGTATCAAAGTACAAATAATTAGTACATCTGCATTGGTTTTTCAGTGAAAAATATATGTTCAGATTTTATACAAGTATTATCCTAATTAACAATTACCACTACACACTTGTGTTTGGATTCCTCTTTCTAGCTGAGACTATTTTTTTCATTCTTGTCATAGACCCCATCCCCCCTATCTTTTCCTTTTGGGATTTGCCTTGGTTTCTTCCAAATCAGTATTTCTTTTGCCTGTAATATTGTGGCCATCAAGTTAGGGAAAGGTTTTGGGATGCAAAATTCTTCAATCTTCCCATAATAGACACCAGCATCTTCATACCCTTCATCCTCTGGAAGAAACACAATGTCCTTGTGCTCCTCTCCCATCATTCTAAAAAATTTCTTCCAGTGGGCCATTTTGTCAGTCTAGGAGCTCTCAAACATCTATGGAGATTACCATGAAATGAAAATTCATAGGTGATATCAGAAAAGTCATTGTGAAGAAGGAATGAATATTGAACTAAAAGAAATTAAGGGTATGATCATTGTACCAGCTTACCTTACCTATCTTCCAAATTTATGGAATTTCAATGCAACCATATTCCAATTATGGAGAACTATGGCAAAATTCCAAAATTTATTTGGATGAGTTCATGAAATAGCAAAAGGCAATGATGGGTTCCTGCAATTCAGATTGTGGAATGCAAAGTTGAACAAAAATAATAACAGCACTATTGATGTGTTGGATCTACTTACCTGTTAGTTAATTCTGACACTGCTAACATGTCACTGTGGCTCTGTTCCAGTCATCTGGAACTACCACATTTGTCCAGGAATGGGCAAGATGTCACAACTTTGGGGATATAATGAGTCTTGATGGATATCTATATGCTCCAGAGGCCAGGATATTCAGCTGGTCAATGTTCACCTTTCAACAACTGTTTTGTTGGTGCTACTCACCTGGTAGGAATTCTTCATTGTGCTCACCTATTGCAGAACACCAGAGATATTGGGGGACTATACCAGTGGGAGCAAAATTGTACTGGAAGCAATAGAGAAGTGGAACTGGAAGTTGAAGGGTAAGAGCATTTCAAAGTATAACTGGAAGTGGGGAAGAGAATATTTAACTAGAAGCTGAAGTGGGAGCAGAAATACTCGTGAGAAATGTCATTGGAAGGTTTATGGCTTGAAAGCTCATCATTGATATGATGAATAATGGTCTGATGTGGGACTATCACTATCACGCTGTTGTTGATAGAGTACAATAGAAAAAATGACAAAAAAACAATCTTTGCTTATACTCTTTGTGGACATATTCTCACTCTCTTTGTAAAAATTATTGCTGGTCCAAATTTTCAACAAGTTTGGAATTCAATATAATTTTGGGATTTGTGGGAATAGAACTTTTCCCCTGCAACTGCAAGAAAAAAGTTCCATTCCACCAAATCTTGGGACTTCGAAGACCTTCTGGTGAATGGCTGGGTTCCAAGATCAAAAAACATTTCACACAGTATATCTATTGTACTGCCTCTAGATAGTACCTTTCTAAGTATTGTACTTACCTCAATATTGTACTCCAACCTACTATGTGTACTTACCACATCACATCATCAAAAGTAGTAGGTAGGTATTACAATCATGGTGGGGGCCACATCATGACAGCAGTTAATGGTTGTCAGAAAAAAATTAGCTATATCAAAAGTAATGCTTGTATCTAGTGCTGCTCGAAGGCAGTAACCAGACATGTACATTCCTTTTTTCAATTAAGTATATTAATGAATGTTATGTCAGCAATTTGTGTTTTGTGTTGCAGATAGAACATTGCCAGCTGCTGTTGGTCATGGCAATGGTAGTCCACTGGGAGAGACAAAAACATAAAAAATAAATAAAATTTTGCAGAGATTGTATCTGGATCTGGTGCCACCAGATGGCAGCTACTGCACATGTTGATTAATTTTTTAAATAGTCACAGAAAACACGTTCTGAAATCAATCATGTTTCAGGAAGGCAAATTGCCAGCTGCCATTGACCAATGTGGTAGTTGTTGGTAGAAGTGATAAAGCATAAACTTTTCATGAAAGCCATGATTGTGTCTGGTTCTGCTCAAGAGTGACCACCAGATATTTTACTTACAGTGAAACCAAAAAGCAACATTCTTTTTGCTTGTTGATGGCAACATGTTGTAAGTTGCCATCAACTATGTAAGCAGTTGTTGGCAGAAGCAAAAGAAATCTATTGTTACAAGAGTAATGATTGTGTCTGATGACATTTTGAGTGAGGCTACCAGGCACAAGACCATTACGTTTTTTAGTTCACTACAAAAATGATACTTCTAGTGTCAATGATTTGTGTTGCTGGTAAGGGATTGCCAGAACCAAGGTCAACATACTTATTAGGAGTATTACTTACTAACCACTTCTTATGGCTACTGCCTGCTATATGAGTACCTATTTTGGAATGATTGCTCATTGTCAAATCCTGCCTGTACCACATTAGCATGCTCCAACAAGTCATCCTCATCAATTACCCCTGAGTTGAAAGAACTAGGGGTTTTTTCCAACTCCATTCCATTCATTTGCGGTGAATAACTCAAGATACCAGGACTCCAGATCATTGAGTACATCATCACACTGATCAGTCACAGTTTGAATGCGAATGGCTCAATGGTAAGACTTTTCAACATTGAATAACAAGGAGATTTGAGAAGAGATTCTTGAATTTTTCACATGATGCATAGTCCATTCCAGTCAAAATTGCTGTGGATTCATTCCAAAGGAAATCTCAATTACCAATCACCAGGATGACTGCACAAAATTGTTTGGCAGCAACAATTGCACCATCCACCTTACCTAGTAATGGAATGGGTATCAAAAGTTGTGATGTATTCCTTTAAAAGCAAGGCACAAATCATAAATATAAATCACCATTTTATTGGCAGTGAGCTGAATATTGAGAATGATCCCTGCTAGACCAGAGAACAGCTTGTTAAATTGATGTTTAACTTGGGCACAAAGAGTAGTATCAGTGGACTGTTCAAGCATCTCAACACAATGATTATTGTTCTTGAGGCCCACATCACTTGCATAATCAGTGACAAAATTCTGCCACTTGAACACTACATCATCAGAGATGTTTTCCTAGTCTGTGAGCAAATTTTAGAAAATATCTTTGTTGAGAATGGCACCAGGATCCACAAGATCAATTTTTTTTGGAATTTGGAAGACAGAAAGCATGTCATAACAGACAACACAATTGTTGAAATCTTGGATAGACTGTTGCTAGGCATGGGTTTCATCTACAAGTTTAGTATTAGAATCTAACAACAATGCGCATTCAATATTAGGACTGCAAATCTTGTCAGAGGGCTTTCTAAATGATTGATTTAGTATTCATGTTTGATGCCCAAGTTGTATGATGATCATGCCTTGGAATAATGACCTGAGTGGTAGTCACACCCTCTTGGCTATGATGACTACATCAAATATCCATTCCAGATGGTACACAAAAACAACCATAAATGGTTGGAGACTTATCACACTTTGGACAACAAGAAGACTTGTAAGGGTGACTAAGGGCCAACACAGAACTACCAGGAGTTTCAACTACAGTGGAGAAGTGGTAATCATTACTCCCTTGAGGTTGGTTTTGTGGTAGGTGAGGTGGGAGGATGCTAACATTGGCATCCCCCCTGATGGATTGGTTTTGCCCCTTGCTAGCATTGGGTTCTGGGGTGTTTGAATTACCTGAGATATCATCATTGTTACACAAACTTGATAATGCTAAAGTCATTGGTGCTAAAAAATTAAAAGCCAATGAATGATTCTATTCCTTTGTAAAGACAATAATATTCTTGATTTTGCCCCAATTAACAATCACAAATCCATTGAAAATTGTATTGTCCAAGATATTTGTAAGCAGATTATGGCGGCTTCTTTCCATTGGGATCATACTTGCAATGTGATCTGTGCTGGAGTGAAGGAATGACACAGCCAAATACCATGCACCATTAAGAGGCATTAAAACCATGGAGAAAATTCAAACTTCACTGAAAGACAAAGGCACACTCAATAAAGGAGCATATCCTGGTAACACTTCCAGGATTTCTTGCATGACCAAACACCGTACTGTGACAAATATGGATTATCATTGGGTGTGACACAATGAAATGTTGTTGGTATTGGAAAAGATATGATGGTCAATACTGCTACTGGTGGAGGCACTCTATCTAGCTTGTCTAGCATTCCAGGATTAATGATGGATCCGCCGTCAAGATTGGTTGTGGATGGGAAACAATACTTGATCAGTTCTAACTGGACACAAAAGGAATTTATCACCAATCACTGTTGTTGTAGATAGAAGTTTCACTTTCCAACAAATAAAAATGGGCTGTGATTACTTGTCACTTTTGAACCAAAAATGATGCTTCCATTGCATTTTGCCACCATTGGTGCTACCATCATGGTTTTTATTGAATATGGTGCCAGTGTTTCCCTAAGAAGATACTACATTGTGTAAATGACAATTGTAAGGTGTATTGAGAACACTTTGAGCATTTAAATATGGAAAAGTAGTCTTCTTGCAACAAAAAAACATGAAAATGCATGAAGTTCTGCATAGCTTCCACATCCTCCCATGTCACAATAAAAGAGATATGTTTGTTTTTTGCTGGTAGTACATTACTGTTTTTCAAGTAGATTGCAAGAAAACTTCTACAATTATGTTTCAATCCCAAATTCAAACAAAGAATCATCACTCTGTTTAACAAGGATGCTCAACAAAGCAAAACCTATCTTTGGATACTTTTTACACTTTATTGGTAATAGTTTTCTCTTTGAGATTTATTTCACATTAATTTTGGTATATTTTGGTACATTTTAAACAAGGTAATGAAAATAAAGAATATTAATTTTGGTAGATAATTCAATGATGGTTGTATATTGGAACAAAAAATGGAATCGGGGGTACAAATGCTGGTAGGCAACAACAGACTCATTCTTTGAACTTATTATTAACATTCAAATATCACACAGTGAATCTACAGCTAGTGTAAATATGAAAAGAAATAAAACTGTTCATATTATTGTGTTGACAGTATTGCTGGGTGTAAAGTCAAAATCAAAAGTTAAGTACAATCTATTGAAAATATAAAAACTATTGAACAATCATTACAGGAAAAGTCATTGTACGGAAGTAGATATATACTTATTGTGTAAATGATCTTAGTTTTAGGAATCTAAAACCAAAATATATATTACCAGCTCTTAATGTGAAGTCTCTGTCCAAAGATGCCAATTCATCCCAATAAAACCATTTGTTTGGTCCAACTTTTCTCATTTGAAACTCAAAAAACTTTGAAACTAATTCAACAATTGAACTAAATGATTTCTATGTAGTGCTAACCTCTTCAAAGTATTGTGTTAAAATCAAATTTTACTATTTGTTCCTTTGGAAAAAAACTTATCAAAAAATTGACAGGATATGGAATGTAAATAATATATTATGAACCAAATATAACATGATATGACATGGTTTCTTTTAAACTTGAACTATGCCACTAATCTCAGTAACTATCAACAACACCATTAAATTATCTAAGGTATTAACAAAAAAGATTCTCAAAGTAAAACATACCATGACCTCAGGAAAAATTTGTGCAACCTATGGGAATAGTTCATTTTTAATTTCAAGTGCTCATTCAAAATCACTTGGATTACAAATTTCATAATTATTAAAGGTCCTTGAAAATTGTTGTCACATTATTTTTTTTAATGGTGGGTCAGAGGGAACAGAAAATAGATGATAAACTAGGTATTCACTTTTTATCAGGTTAAAAATCTGATCCCATTAGTAATAATTAGTCCTTAAATACACACTTATTTGTTTGAGACTTGTGTGAAAAAGTTTGATTGGAAAAATATTTCAAGATTATGAAGTATTTTCACTCAAGTGAGTGACCTGGTAGCTAAAGTACATTATTAATGGTAGCATTTCAACACACGTACTTTGAATTTTGTTTTTGTTCTTCCAAATTATAAATATGTTTCACTAAAGATAAACAGCAACCAATTATCAAGGACAGAGAATGGACACATAGTGCCTACTCCAAGCCAAAGATAGTAACCCAGAATGGAATGCTCAAATCACAACAATAAATCCTAAAACCAGCAATTCCTTTTCACGACAAAGACAACAATCCTCAACTAGAAAATTCCTGCATCTAATATCTATCCACTCATTGAAATTGAGAATATTTTTCATATATTTTTGCTTAACAAATATCTTACATTGTACATTTTTTTCTTTCTCATTTGTTTGTTTTGACAGGATTTTAGTTGTTAAATAATTGCAATCACAGTAATAGAGGTGTTATATCAAAAGCACCTGTTTTAAATAGAAACATTAGTTTATCCACAAAAGTTTTTTCCATGTCATCTGGTCCAAGACCCACTTCAATAAGTTTTAAAAAGGGGATCCAGTTTGGGGGTCTAAAGATTTTGTTGACACAAAAAGATTTAAGGCAGTCTGACCCTCTAATATTCTTTATTATTATTATTTCCTTTTCATGCATATATATTATTTTTAAATATAGTACAAAATAGCAATCCTTAATGGTCACAAGCACAGCTTCCACCATCTCATTTTACCACTGCCAACACCCCCTAACTACACCCAGCCATCCCATTTCCATTGGTCCTCTTGACCATGCAGTCAAAGAGCTTGGTTACCACCACATGTATTCCCCCTTTATACTGCTTCTGCTGCCAAATGAACCTACTGTAAATAATTGACAATACTCAAATGATTGATACTTGCAACTTAAACTACTGCTATTTGCTCCATTGCCCCCACAACAAGACCAAAATTAAACAAACCAAGTGAGCACACCTACCAAACCTTACCCATAACTAAGAATGAACATGTATCACCTACAACCAACCTTTTCCACAGTAAATTGTCAAATTTCATAAACTCTAAAGCCCCAAAACTCCTTCCTTGTCAAAAAGATGCATTGTCTTCATTTTCAAACAATGTGAAGGAACCCAACTTGCCATGATTTAACAAAGAACTCACTTTCTGTGCCATCACTATGAACATCATTGAAATGATTCAATGCTTTTTCTGCACCAGGATTTTGACAATCAATAATCAAGGGAAGAGAGAAGATCTTTAGATGGAGAAAAGGGGGAAGAGCATTTACCCTTTTAGTTTTACTGTTCAGAATCTTGGGGAACAATGACATTAACTCTGCCCTCTGCCCAAGTTTCATCCCACATATTTGAAAAATTCTATTTTCAAATTCACATTTAAATTACGTTTTAAAAATTAATACATCATATTTAGCTCAAGCAAAGTGAAGTGAAGGAAAGTTATTTTAACTCAATGACATTTTAGTTTTACTTTTTTAAACAACTTCTATTTTTTTTAATATTAACTTAATGTAGATTTGTATTTATAGATTTTTTATTACTCACAATTGGGTTTGATGAGAAGAAGGGAACCAGGACAAGGCAGTTCATGGATCATGATGAATTATTGTCAATGAATATTTGCAATGTGCCAGATGGAAGTGGAATTTCCTTCTCAAAATATAATTAAGATTATTTGGGATTTGTTAGGGTGGGATTGCAGGTGTGGACAGGGGGGAGTCTTGGAAGGAGATGCAAATACAGGGGATTGCAGAGTTGGATAGACCCTTGGGGTTGAACTGGGGGATGATATGGGAGTTAGTTTTGCCATAACTTTGACAGCATTGTTGTTTACATCATCTCTGATGATATATGGTGATCTCATGTATTGTGACATTGATTGTTCTAAGAGGAACTGGATGATATTTTGGATATTAATAACAATACCAAAGAGGTGGGTTTTTACAGTGCTTGTGGAACTTCAAGTCTGATGCTGATTTTGAAGATGTAGATAATGATGAAAGCACAATAGATTATAAAAAACAAGGTTTCTATGCAACTAGCATAACATACCTTGAAGAATGACCTAGAGAGGAAAAGTTGTATTGGGAAAAGATGTAGCACTTGTTATAAATAGCACTACTTTGGTTGAACTATCAAAATATTATCATGAAGATAGATGTTTTTCATTTTAAGTGTGGAACAGGTTCGCCATCATGCTAAAATTTAGGTAGACTAAAGTATGATACTTCATACAACAACTAATGAGGTGTGTATGGTACTTATGTTGGAATTAACCTTATCTCCATTTACCTAATTACTCCAATAGTGGAAATCATGGGAAATGACTGCCCATTAAGATTGTCCAAATCTGAATACATTATTATGTACATCATTGAGATTATTGATATCAATGCTGCATCATAATCTCTGTTACTCTATTGAGGTTAGATTATTCTAAATTTGTGTTTATAAAAGGTATTACAGAACTGCATTAAGATGATCCTAATCTCAATAAACTTGCATGCAATGTGGAAATATCAGTATTGTCTGTGTTCTAGTATGGTAAGCACCTAATAGAGATACCTATATAAATAGTACATGTGGTACAAAAGCATATACCTACTTACCTACACTAATCAAAAATACCTACAATTACAATTTACTTTTTGTCTATTAATACTTTAAAACTATGTGTGTAGAAAGCCAGTATAAGTAGGTGTCTAATAAGGGGGTCCAGATGGGTTCTGGGAATTTTGTTGGTTCATAAATGTGCTGGATCCCATTCCATACCCTCTTTTTTAAAAAGGGGTATCAGACCAGGTGGTCTGCAAAAAAGTTCCCAATATTGAAGAGTTGAAAATATTTCAGTAGCATCACTTGCTTAATAGTGCCACAAATACTTCCAATAAAATCAATCTTTTACCTTTACTCACAGCAGTAGAAGGTGCATTAATTGCAGGATTGTTTGCTGATGTATTGCAAGGAATGATGACATTCTCACAAATGGTGGTGCTAAAACAAGCAGAGCAGCAAAAAATGGTAAATTTGTTAAAACTGCAGCAAGTAGTAGGCAGTAAATCACCAACTGGATTATTTGAGCAAATGCTTGCCCAGTAAGTACATCAGCTCCAGTACACTTACATTTACATACTTACTAGTACATAGCAAAATATGAAAATGATATTGTAAAATATTGTTTATGATGACCTAATTAATGTCTGGCAAGTACGCTATGTTTAGCAGCTGTAATCAGTAATACCAGTGGTAATGACAATATTTGAAAATTAATGAATTATTATAAACAAATTATCCTACCCAAACAAACATTTCCAGCCATGGTGACCAGAGAGGACATCATTGCGGCATTAGAGCCCAAGATGCTCACCAACATTATCTGTAGACCTACCAAGTCCAAGGTCCAAGTCATGGAAAAAGAACTGTCAGCATTGGCCACAGGAGTAAGAGCACATTTAGTAGGGCTGAAGTATGACCCCTTATTCCTGGTTGAAAAGGAAGTAGACTACAATACTGGCCTTGATTCAATCCTGCTTGCACACCCAACAGATCCCAGACCATATGACATGACAATTAGGGCAGCAATGGATGAGTTGGAGATCAAAAGGAAAATGACAGAGCATGAACAAAAATTAAGAAGTTTGAAGCTTACCTGAGGGTAGAGGAGAGTTTGAAAACAAAAATAAAAAATGCAGTAGAGGAAATATTGCTTGAGGATATTAAAGATGACACCACCTTGGGCTACATGGAAGTCACAGCACATGAGATGCTGGATCACCTGTACCTGTACAGCACATGGGGAAAAATTAGTAAGGAAGAAGTGAAACAGCTCAAAAAAGACAAGGATAAAGCATGGAACCTAATGGAACATATTTCAAACTACTTCAAAATGTAGGAGAAAATCAAAAGCAACTGAAAGAGGGCAATGTCACAATCAGTGATGATGACCTCATTGAGTCAGTTGAAACTGAAAGTGCCATAATGGCAAGTGGGTAATTTAGTGAGCAAGACTGTAGGGACTGGTTGCAAAATCCACAAGCAGATAAAACCTGGAAAAACATAAAAATGCACTTTATAGATGCCTACAATGCCAATGAGGAGAACAAAGTCATCACTGCCAAGGCAGCAGGGCCCACAAACAAAATTACAGGGAATAACCCCACCAAGAAGTTGGAGATTTACCTGGATAATCTCACAGAAGCAGCACTCCCCAAAAAGAAACATGTCAATCAATTAACCTCCACTAATTAGCAGATGATTGCAATCAACAAAACAATGAGTAAACAAATATAATTACATCAGGAACAAAATTGCCAACTTATTGAACAAGTGGCATCACTCACCAAAATTTTTCCAACTCTGGTCAATTATGTGACAGAGAATCATGCATTTTGCAAATTTAAAAATGCATAATTCACAGTTTTTTTGAAAAAAACTGTGAATTATGCATTTTCCCTCAACACACACGCACTCATTCACGGGGAAGCCAGTCACTACCATTCAGGTTTTTCAA
>JALLOT010003571.1:0-11123 GCA_036939595.1 Thalassiosira livingstoniorum | reverse complement strand
AAAATGCTATCTAGTAGCCATCCCTAGCTAATGTTGACAGTTATAACTTTGCCTACGGTCAATTTTTTTTATGAAAATTTCAGGATATTTCATTCTCATATGTTGGAACAAGTGTCCAAAAAATCAGAAAAAAATATTGGGTTTGAAATTTTTCAAAAATATTTGAGCAACCCCCTAGCCAAACAAAATTTTTCTGTGCAAAAAAATATGCCAGAGAATACGTTATGTTGTTACAAACTAAAAAGTATGTCTTTTATAAATAACTTTTTTTTGAAAGAAAGAAAAATTGCAAATAGTAAAAAAGATTTTTCCAATTGCAAGAAATAAAATGGTAAATAAAAAGAAAATAAATTGCCAAAAGAAAAAATGCAGGACAAACTTTTCATTTTTATAAGGAAAACAAAAATTTTGATAGGAAACACTTCTTTTTTCTAACGAAAAAGAGTGATAAAAAGAAAATAATTTTATTAGAAAAAAAATTGTAGTAAAAAAAAACAAAATTAAGAAAAACATTAATCATATTGATTGGTTTGAAATTAATATTTTTATGAATGAGAACACTGTCACTGATGAATAAATGATTTTAGTCATCCAAATTATTTCCAGAGGAGTATAAGGTTTTTGATTTTTAAATTTTACAATCCAATTTATTCACCAAAACAAATTTTAAAGATCATTTAATTTTGGTCCATTTTTCTTTGCAAAGAATGATATCACAAGCATCTCAGTAATATACTTACACACCAAAGACAAGTAATGGGTCTTGAAGTCTCATTTACAGGAGACCCAATGTTGTTGACTCAACTCCTGGCAAAGATGAGAATTATGATAATGCTGCCCACCAGAACATGCAATTTGCTGGAACTACCTCTGTTACAAATTACCACACTGCCAACACAGTTGACATAAGCTCTGTTACTACCAATAGATCAACATCCTTGTAGCAAGGTACAATGGTAGCAATGGGGTTGGTGTCACCATTGGGGGCATTTTAAGCACAGGCACTTAAAGGACTAAATAGAATGTAAGTTCAAGCATTCAAAGCATTCAAAGTAGCTACTTTCACATTAAATTACATAGCAAATTGTCGCACCTAATTGGAGGTAATCAAGGCAACATATTTAACTGAAATGATAAAATTATCTAATATACCAGTAAATCCAGAGGAGGAGAAAGACACTGTGTTCTGTTTGAAGATGTTTAAAGTTGATACAACAGCTAAAAATCAGCTATTTGAAACAATAATAAATTGGATGGAAAAATTGCCCTTCTACAAAGCTTGGTTGCCAATACCAATATTAAGCTAAAAAACAGTTTAATTCATAAAGGTTTGATGTCATGCCCATAAGATCAGGAAGTAATCACCAAATTGAAAGAATGCATCAAACAAAATTTTGGCCACAGACAAAAATTATTGGAAGCAATTGGACAAGATATCATGATGGCCCAGTGAGTCTTTGTGCTAGAGTGTGAGGAATGGCTCCTCTCCTAGGAGGATTTAACAAGAAAGTGTACTGGATTTTGAACTTAAAACTGGAAATAAGTGCAAAGCTCATTAGTTTGTGCAGTTCTTATGATAATACTACCAAGGCTTGCTTTTAAGTAATTGATTTGTTTTGCTGTAAAAAACACTTGATTTCTAATGTTTGTTGTTGACTTAGTGTTGTTCCAGAATTCCTATCTCAGTCTCAGTTGATACTAGTGAACATTTACTTCTAAAAAATTATGAATATGGTGAAATTTTTCCCAAGATTTGAAATCTGGACATAGGTACTAATCAGGACAACATTGAATACAGAAAATTTGTCAGATATTATGCTGTTCTTTTACATGGATCTGTAGATCTCCCTTGAATTCTCAGGGTTAGTGGAGCCTATGCAAATATATTCAATGGTTTCATCACCCCTATTGACAAGGGGCTTGTGTGATGTTGGTTTACATGAATTGCTGTGATTACTGGCTTGAGTCTTACAACATTTTCTAGCTTCCAAAGAAGGAACAACCAAAAGCCTTGAAAAAACAAAAAAATTCAGAAGAAAAGTTTTGTGATTAGGATCTTCTTAAAAACTACTACAACACCCTACTTCAGAAGATGAAGGAAAATGGAACTTTGAAACCTCATTTTGATGCTTTCTATCAGTACTGGTACTGGGAAGTGTAATGTAAAGGCAATAAGTTCTTGGAGAAAGATCAGATGGTTAGAGAGCTGTATACTAGAATGGAAGAAGAAGCTTTTAGTAATAAATTAAATTATGTTTTGCTACCAGAAAATTGACAAGTATCATCATTTAGAAGTTCAAGAGCCCAATTATTGGAACAGTCATCAGGGAACGAAATCTTCTTTGAGTGCCAGGACTTCTAGTGAATATAAAGAGGAAGAGTAATCATATGTTGAGTCAGAGCAAGTGGGCACTACAAACACTAGTTCAAGATCCTGAAACTGGAGTGTCAGTAGGAGCTCAGAAATGAGTACTGGTAAGAGCACTGTCGAGAATAGTATCAACACCTCCTTGGGGAGTTCTCAGTATTTTAATAGATCTGGAAAATTATGAGAGATGGTGCAGAAGGGGTTGAAAGAGAGAATGGATATGAAGAAAGTGATGATAACAAGGAGGTGAACAAGGGGGGAGAAGAGGAAGAAGATGTGATTCCAGAAATTCTAAAGACTTTGGGAAACTCCTGTTCAAAAAAGCAATGCAACCCATCATCTCTTTCAAGAACCTACCTCCAACTAGAGGACAAACCACACCCAAACTCCCCAAGAGGAAGCAAATCAATACAGTTAGGTCAATGCTGGAAAATCTTGGAAAGCTTGAATGTTCTACAAGACCATGGAAGGCACCAAAATCCAGAATCAATAGATTCTCCACCATTAAGGCACTTATGCACCATGTATCATAATCTTCACATATCTGGGTATTACATTCTTTGATCCCTCTTTATAGGAAGAGGAAAAATAGGATAATTTCATTCTGTTTAAACTTATCTAAATAGTTAAAAAGTAAATTAAACACTGACTGTACTTGAATGACAATTGTATTGTTTTAAAGCTTTGTATTTTCACAGAGCAATAATAATGAAATTGTTTTTAGATTAAAAATTTATCATTAAAAAATCAATTTAATGAAAATGGCCAAGGATTGAAATTTATTTTTGCATTGCATATTTTATAATTTTGTGATATTAAATGAACTTATGTCAAATAAAAAAATAATTTATGTGCTTTGCCAAAGTTTTCTTAACTATGAAAAAAGTAAATATTGAGTAAGAAACAAGTTTTGTTGAAATTCATAAAATGAATAATTTTGTCAACCAAAATAATTATTTTGTAGAACAAAAAATATTTTTTTTGGGATAAAAATATTTTAAAACCTTAGCAAAAAAAATATGTTAGTAGTATAAATTCTTTTTTGGAAAAGACAAAAATGTGTTGAGAAAATTCTTATAGTCATTATCAAAAATTTCTCTCCGAGGATCAATTGAAGGAAGACAAGAGATACCATGAAATATGGAGAGTATCAGATTTTGGTTTTTTTTATATTTGTGATCAAATTTATTGACCACAATATATTTTGAACTTTTATATCCTTCTGTTCTTGTTTTGAGTTTTAGTTGTAACTCAGTGGCTTATGATGCTGGTACCAAGGTGTTCAATACCAAAAATTTTCACAACATGTTCCCACATAAAGTATTTTCCATTTTAATCACAGCGTGTGGGAATGATTTTTGTATGTGATGTATGCATAGCAGCAACAGTGTATATGCATAACGATGTGCCCCAGTTAATCACCAAATAAAATTCCATAAAAAATATACTGAAAAAATGCATTATACTGAAAAATAATTAAAAACTCAGGAAATAATGTGTGCATTATGAGCCACTGGGTTATGTGGTTGGTGGTAGAAATGTTCTACTATGTTATGGCACTATCTAGGAATGTGTGTACAAAAGTGGAAGTGTTTGGATAATGCCAGACCATGCTACAAACAACAAAGTCCTCTGATGACAAGTGATTCAAGGCCTGGTATAGAATGAAGTTGACACAAGGGAATGAGCAATCATATTAAGATATTGTTACATGGTATCAAAAATATGTTAAGAATGAGAAAGCCACTTGAGATTCTCATAAATTCATTTAGTTAAACAAAAAATATTATGGATCAGTAAAAAATGAGCTAGAATCACAGCCATCAAAATTCAAATTATCAAGGTAGCCCAAATGATGACTAAGCTCAAAAAATAGTCCCAATTTTATTCTTTTGTAGAGACTCATTGATAAAAATTATTTATTTAAAAAAATGCAAGTATTTATAGTTCATTTCATACTCAACACATCTTTACTTGGATAATATCAATAAATATAACACAACACATGAAGTCTTGTCCTCAGACAAAATTGAAAGATAAAACCATTCAACAATGATAATTTGACTTTTCCTTTTCACTACCTTTTAAATAAGTTTCTGCTCTAATTTTTTACAATTATAATTCATAAAATTCTCTATTACTGAGATTAACTTTTGCTGCAATGATTTGACTGATCACAATATTTAAAAGATTAGTTTGGAATTTAGAAATAACTCTGAAATAAAAACAAAAGAAACAACTGATGTACTAGCACTGATAACCAAAGAGTTTTATGCTTCAATTGTTGTCTACATGCATTCATTTTTTGCAAAATTAGGATATTTTCTGTACTTCTATTGATATACCTACAGAGTTTGTGTGTTTGCAGAAGACACATACAATTGCAGTTTCATATATTGTAATGTTAGCTGTATTGTTAGGTGACATTGTGAAGAAACCAAAATAATGATTTTGAAAAAAGTTATTACCCACAAGGAATACCTTTCACAAAACTTATTCTCATAGATACCTTGTATAATTGTTTGAGGTGTGTTTTATTTTAGGAAAAATAGTTGCTAGCTATTTCTATTATGTCCTTGTTGGTTTTTGTCCCATGAAACTGTAAGAAATGAGAATTTGAGGGTTGCAATCACACTTACTAATGCTAGTAGTATCTTCTGTTTTGTCACCACAACCATCAAAAAGATATTATCCCTCTAGACAACTTGCTTATTGTGCCTCAACAACTATTAAGCTTTTTTCTATCTTCATGATCTCAAAAATCAGAAATGCATTTTTAGGTTGTCTTTCAAACATTTGTTTATTATGATTGATTCTGATGCTCTTTTTGCAATTTTTATGTTTTAAGTCCTTTATGACAAAGTCATTGCTTATCAAGAAAAGTAATGTTACATAATATTATGATCAAACTCAGCCTTTTTAGGATTTTTTTGCTTTTTAAACTCTTTCACCCCTATTTTCATTTGTGTGGTGCAGATTTTAGTGAATATCTCTTTCCAATATGACCCAAGTCTTCTAACAGTCAATACCTTGAAATGACTGGTGATTAAGACTAGACATCTCAGTAAAGTATTTATAGAAACATGTTTTGATTTTTAGAGGAAGATATAACTTTGCTAGAGTGAAAAATTATATATGTCATCTCAAATTGTTAGCATTCTTTTTGCAAAGTTAATAAAAATACTCTAATGTACATCAATAAAAATGTATTTTACTACAATGATTTTATGGCTCTTATTGGTTTCAAAGAAAACTAACATGCTTCTAAAAGTGGACAAATCAGAGAAAAAAATGCCTTCCTCATTTCATAGATTGAGATATAGTGGCAATGATATTACCATGTATAGTACCTACTATTGGCACAGGCACATTATTATATTGGAAAGTTAAATGGATAGTTGCAGACTTGGTGCTGTAAGATATTAATCAGCTTTGGTTGACAAAATTTTTGTGGGGGCTGTGATAGACATCAATTTATTAGTATCTTAGTTTTAAGTACACATTGTTTAGTACAAAAAGGCATAAAAAATGTTTTTGAAAAGGACACCCACCCAGAGTGCCCCCTGTAAGACATGCACCACCCTCTTCAATAAATTGGTTTTAAAATTGTAAAAGTTAATGAAAAGGATTTACTAAAAGGGTAAAAGGGAAGTGTTTTAGAAATAGTGCTATTATTAACAAGATTAATTATATTCATTCCATTCATTACATTGCATTGTATGTAAGTACAAGTAGATACAACACCTACCTTTCATGGTATTAAACAATAAATCCATGGATGAAATTAGATCCACATTACTATCAATGGATAGGAGTTTTATCCATGGATTGAAGTGCAATCTGCATTAAGATATGATCCAGCAGATAGAGACTCTATCTGCTGATCCACATCTCAATCTGTGGATAGTAATGTGGATTGAATGTTGATCCGTGCTGTTGGTGTTTTTGGAGACAAAAATATTGATTATTTTATGTGAAAAGTATTCAACACAAAACTGCTTGCAAATGTTTTTCAATATCATTTGGTGATTCCAAAATAAATAAAAATCTCCAAAAAATAATGCTGTAGCAGTACCTTTCAGACAACTAACAGTCCATGCTCTGACTCAAAGCAATGGGAATACCCTTAAATGAGTTAATGAAGTTGGATCTTGTTCCACTAGCTTTCACCATGGTGAACAAAATTTGAAAACTATTTTAAATTTGAAAATGGGGCCAATGTGGGAAAAGGGCAAAAAGCACGCAAGTGCCTGTAAGTAAAATTATTTTTCAAGCAGCAGTGTTTTACTATTTTTATGTTAATGTTGACAAAGGGGGATTTTTCAATTTAAAAAACAGTGTCAATCCTTAGCAAAGTACTAGTAAAAATCAAACTTTTCAGGTTGAATGTCTCTTTAAAAATGTCTTAAACTATCCCTTTTTACCAAACTGACATCCCTGTATCATTTCATGACATTTTTTTGACTTGTATAGTTGTTTGAGGTGCTGAAGATTCCTACAATAGGCACACCATAACAATTAGACACAAACATTTATATCTGAATCTGGGCATGTTAGCATAGTAACAAAAGGAGATCTCTAGACCACCCACAACAAAAGTAATCATTTTTTTGGGTCTATTGATTTCAAGCTAAAAAGGTGTGAATTTTTCTATTAGTTATGTAGTTGATTTTAGTATTTTTTGTAGCACTAGTACAATGGTTGATCACTAGTATTTCTCTGAATGGAAAACTAGTTGTAAAAATGGTCTCTTTGGACTTTTGTTCAAGGAATAAACCAGAGTATCAATATCAAGAATAAAAAAATATTAGGAAAACAAGAAATTTTTGGATCCCAAATGATATTATTTGTAACACAATGGTCAATGGTGATGAAATTTCAAGCATGAAAAATATCTACAAATTAACCAATTAATGGTTTGGTTATATTTGCTTGTATTTGATTTTGCTTGTATGAAATTATCATGATAATTTATTCATCTAAAAAATAATATCAATATTTTTAAGAGAGTATGAATGAAATTAATGAAAGGCAGCATTGTGTCAGTAACAGTAAGGATAAGGACTGATACAGACTCAAAATTTGCACTTGGACACCAATATATGCACAAGTTTTTAATCTGAAATTTTGGTTTGTAGATTTTTTTTTATCATTTGTATGTTGTATTCAGTATTGTAGAGTCAGTTGGTACTCTGACATAAGGTATTTTTTCCATCTTAAAAAATGGATCACCATTTTACAAACTTCCTAGCCAAGTACAATTTTTCAAACTGGCACATTATGGAAGAAAATTTACCAATGGGTGTGTCATTTGGTTAATTGTCCCATCACCATGGGTGCAGTACATAAAATGGCCTGCAAGTTTGCAAACTACCTTCATTTATATTTGAACATCCACATACACACTAAAAATAATAGGTGCAAGTTGGGATGATGTGTTATAAGATTCAATATTTATGGAGAACTTAAACCCAAACTTTCAAAGATTTGGTTGCTCTTCAAATAGCATAACCCATGCTCAAGAGAAAACACTCATCCCCCAGAGAAAACAAGAAGGAAGTTCAGCCAACGTAGCACAGATGTGTCACAGACTGCACCTTTATTGTAGCAATGAATTACTACTAAAAGTGTTCAATTTCATGGGGCTTTAATTGAAACTTGCAATAGAAGTCAAATTCAAACTTTGACTTTTCTTACATATTTTTGAATGTTGTGAAAGTAAAAAGAGCCACTCTGCAACATGATCTGTATTATGAGATAGTGATGAGTCCGACTTAAATAAGTACAAAATTTTCATCTATGAGTTAGAGACATTTCAATTTCAATATTTGACTTGTACATCCTATCATTATGCAATTATCGCTTGGACATTGTTCAATTCCTTTTGTAGCTCCATAAAGTTTCAAAAAAATGTTTCATGTTTTGTTGACTTGACCAGAACATCCCATTTGCATTTCTATAGCCACCTCGAATTTTATTAATAGATGATTAACATTTACTGAAGTGGAAAGCAATATGGTATAAAATACACCAAGCCAAAAAAATTATGTAACTAAGACATAAGATTCATGCCCTTCTCAAATAAGGGCTAATGCATTTTAATAATAAGTACACATTAACATTGAAATGAGTATTTGTGACTCTACTTACATTCAAATGCTTCAAACTGCAAAAAGGAGATGACAGGTTCATTTTTTGTCATGGTAATGGTAATATATTTTTATTTCTTTTGGAATTCAGGCAAATCAAACATTCATTTTGGGTTGTGTTGACATCAAAAATATTCATGACTCAGTTGTTTGAACATACTTTTTGTCTATCTGATTATCATGTGCAAGAAATTTGGAGGCAATACATCAATTGAAAAAATATTCTACACTAGTATCACAGCATGGTTTTTCAGATTTTTCTAGCCTACAATACTTATAATGTAATCCAAGCAACCACTTCAATCATCAATTCACACATATTGGTATATCAATGCAAATAATGTAAGTGACTACAGTCTTTGCCCTACTAATGCCATTTTTATTGCATAGAATTTTGAAAATGATGCATGCTGGTAAATAAACAACTGATGTTTGATTGATGATTTTCAAGTATTCTAATATCAACTCGTTGCAACTGATTGAAATTATCATAATTGGTTGACCAATGGAAACCCTGAAAATTACTGACATTTTTTTCACAGCTTATACCAAAATGATAGGTAGAAAATGATTAAATATCTAGATCGATTGTGTTACTATGAAAATATTCCGTTATTTAATTGTATTACATGCACTACAATCTCGTTTGGGACGAAAGCTTTTACTCTCAATCCAAAAAACTACGAAGCTACTATACCACATTGAACACTTCCTCAATGTGTACTCATTTTATGCAATTTGAACCCCCTTGCAGTTTTCGAACAAGGACAAGTTTTAAAGCTGATATTTTGACTCCAATTGGCACACCATTTTTTGTATTTGCCTTGTATCTTGAAGAAGAACTTCGTCTATTTCTACTCGTCTTGAAATTGGCGTAACTCGAAGCACTTCGGTCAGTTGTCTCGCATTGATGTAGAGTGTTAGGATATTCCGTCATCGATGGCCGCAACTTCATATCAACAGAAAAACTCGCTTCTAGGAAATTTCGAATGTCCTGGGGCCATCGCGAATTAATCTTTGGTCTTATTTTCTTTTCCAACAGAGCTGTCAGAAATTCTTCACGTCCCAGATAACACGAATACGGTCGCTTCAAGCTCAATATTTCCCAGACAACGCAAGCAAAAGAATAGACATCCGACTTGAGATTATATGGCTCGAAAGAAAGTACCTCGGGACTTGAATATCTCGGAGTACCCGCAATTGACATTTCAAAGACTTCAGTCGACACATCCCCCACAGATGGCAAAACTCTTGCCAAACCAAAATCGAACAACTTCACGTTTCCATACCGATCAAATCCGATATTGTTCGGCTTGAGATCTCGGTAAATGATATTATTTTGGTGTAAATAGTTTAGAGCATCAGCAAGAGAGGAAGCTACTTCAATTTGCTTATCACTTGCATCATTCTTTCTATTAATGAAGGCAGTAATTCGTCTACGTTTTCGAGACGACCCTTTTTGTCTTGGAAATTTCGCAAAGTTTTCTTTCGTGGGATTTGCCCAATCTATGATCCGCTTATCTAACGTTTCCTCGAGCCTCTCAAGAATGAGGAAGAAGTTATCGCTGCCATCCAAAAATGAATCGTGACGTGCTGCAGATATACCATGAATCTTGATGATGTTTGGATGGTCTAGCGACGACAGCAACTCTGCTTCGCACGCTATATCCCTTGCACAAGTCGTAAAATTTGGCATTTCCTCGAGTCCTTTCTTCAGCCGTTTCAAAACGTATTTTCCACGAGCTTCTCCAGCCATTTCCTCTCGTTTCAAAACTTCTTCTCGAGTGTAATTTCTTGACTCATCTTGCCGAATATTAATTGAATTAATCTCGTAGACATCGCAAAAGGCGCCCGAACCTATGTTTCTTCCCAACGAAATCTCATTCTTCTCAAATGGAGCGACGCAGCGATCAGATTCATCAAATGAGCCCATGCATTCAAAAAATGAGTCCATAATCTCGGTGCTGCCAGAAAAGGCAGCATCCCGAGCCATCTTTCGTTGCATGGATGTCATTTTCTTTGGTTTGAGCATTGTGAAATCTTACTATTATTGTTAGGAGGAGATTTTCAATTCCAGCAAAATTCAGGGAAGTAAATCAGCCAGAAGCTGATTGATGACAAGTACTTAGATACAGGGCCTTACGCCTTATTTAACAAAAAAATGAAATATTCGTGCTGTATTTTTTCCTGACACAATTTGTGTCAAATAATCTCAACTCGGAGTGAGCAGACTCAAGAGAAGACGGCAGAGCTGTGAAGACAGAGTGGTTTTGCCTGCTTACTTCTTATAGTTCTGTTTAGTACTTAGGTAAGTAACTACTTAGTAGAACCCAGTAGAACCAACGGACCGATCAAATAATACTAATGTGGGACGACCAATCACAGATTGAAGATAGGTCGAACCGAATACACTACTAAGTACAAAAGTAGAAACCGAAGGACCAAGCAAATAATATATAGTGTGGGAGTATGGTACTAGTACAACATAGGAGTATTGTACCAATCACAGATTGATGATCGATAGGTTGAACCCACAAAGTAGTATTGTAGGAGAACTCCAACTAGTGCAAAAGAGCACAGAAAAAGTGCATCGCTACCTTTCTGTT
>JALLOT010003570.1:0-11114 GCA_036939595.1 Thalassiosira livingstoniorum | reverse complement strand
GATCGCAAAAAGCTTCGCAGTATGGAACTAAAAAGAAATTTTGAAAATAAGTATTCGACGATTTTAAAAATCATATAAATGAAAAATTTAGCGATAATATATTTCTAGTTTTCAATTAAAAAAATCGCTACATCGTCAAGCTCCTGGCTCTTACACCAATGTAGTGATATTATTAGCTCATTTCATTGAGGCCAAAACAAGTGTTAGGCTTGATATGACCAAAAATATGACTTTGTTTTACTGCTGCCTATTATTATTATGTTAAAAGATTTGTTTTACTTTGATTGTGATCAATTATGTTGGCAATTTAGAACTCCTAATTTACTACATTTTAGAAACATTTTTTTAAGATATTCCTTCAACCTCCTTCAACACAAAAAATTGTAAACATCAGAGCCAAATGCCCACAACAAAACAGAGCACAATATATACCAAGGTAGACTATAAAATAATTTACATAACCATTTTTTGACCTTTTCATCTTAGAATTAATTCAAAATATCAAAAAATAAAAAGTCTGTGTAATAACAAGTCTTCATTTAATGAATATAAATAGGGCAAAAATTGAGCTTAATCCCACCAAATTTTCCAATTCATCAGTTTCTCAAGGACAAAGGGAGTAAGTAATTAGAAGTACTATGGTAGGTATTATCAATGCTACATACTAATACCAGTACATCAGTACATACTATAAATAAGTACAAGTATTACCCCTAGAGTAGTACAAAGGACAGCAACAATGGCTGTCACACACAGCCCTTGGGCATGTAAATCAAGGTTGAGATGATTGTAAAATAATTTTTAAAATAATTTTTTAATTATTTGATTTTTTATATTTTTAAGTATTACTATTTGTAAATTTAATTATAAAAATATTTGATTTTTAAAACTATAGGTAAAATTTTTCCATTTCCTTCTGAATTTTTTGCATTGTTGCAGACCCCAAAAGTGCTCAGGCTGTTAATCCTAGCTTTCGTGGATGCTTGAAGATTGATCTGTATAACCACCTGAGCACTTTTGGTATCATTATCACACTCATTTTGCATAATGCACCATTTACTAGTTAATTGGACAATTACCTAGTAATACCTGGATAAAGTTTCATTTTGTAGAATGTTTTTGGACACACAAATCAAATTTTGAAATTGTTGTATTTTGACTAATTTGTATGATACCTCTATTGCATGTAGAGCTATCTTGCAGAGCAATACAAAAACCCTGCTGATTTGACCTTATTGTAGTTTTTCATACTAGCCCAAGGGCCACGACAGTAGAAGTTGTTTAAAAGTTGTGTAGATCCCACTGGTGTGCCTACTTAGCTAAGGAAAGATCAGAGGTCCAAACAGCATGAATTTACCCTAATTATTGGTGACAAAGAACAGGAGTTGAAAAGGAGCCTGGTAAATTTCCCCTATTTTTTTGAAAACAAACCAGGTAAAAATTCAGAGAACAAAGTAGGTTCCTTTCCAAAATTTTGTTCAAAATAGTAGTTGCAATAATGAAAACATATGTACCTGGACTTATTTGTTTTAATTTTATCTAAACAAACTGAGTAATTTTTGAAAATAATCTTGACTTACCTTGAATGTGAAAACAAACCTAGTAAACGAATACTTACCTGAAAACAAACCAGCTAAATATTATGAAAACAAACTGGGTTAATTTTGAACCAAAAATTAGGGTACATCAACTAGCTTGTTAATACTAGGCTTATGAAATTAGTTTCCCACCCCTAAAATTAACAAATAGTTGCTCTCTTTGGCATACCAGTTTATTCCACCCTCTTGATGAATTCATCATGGGTTGTGGTATTTCAGTATTGTTTCATAGTAAGTATGTAAAGATCATATGTGAAACTCTGTAGAAAGATTGGGGTTCATCATCTGGCCAACCTAAGGGAATACCTACTAGCCTCCCTCAGCAATGGTATTGTTGCTGATATGTAATTTCCTATCATTGTCATTCAGGTGGTAACAATGAGGCTGCCACACCATTCTAAGCAGTAAATATTGATGTCAAACCCTTCCTCATAGTATTAGTTGTTTAATATGCACGGGGAATTGGCGGATGTTCCCTAAAGGCAAGCTGGCTGATTGTCAAGTGAAGGCCTCTATTGATGGCCAATGTTAAGTTTTTATTTTTTTAGGACATGCCATCAATTGTCATTCCATAGCAAAACCATGTAATGTGATGGCATTATCCCAAGCCATGACAGCCAATTTCCAAATCCGGTTGCTCCGATGAAGTAAATATTATTATCCAATTCATCAGTGGGCGTGTTTTGCTGATTGTTGGTTGTATTGTCGCTGCCAGAAGCAATTGTTTGACTGCAATGAGGATTCTTGGCAATGACAATGACAATGACAAAGGCTGTTTGTTGGCCATGTGTTGGTAACAAACCATTTCTTTGCTTTAATTAAAAGCTGACATTGGTTTCATATGCAACAATAAACCTTGTGAAAAAGTTGATTCAATGTGGAAACAGAACTCATCACCAGGGCAAATGTCATTGTCGACTTTGCAACTCTCAGCCAGAATTACTTGTCTTTCTTGGCCAGTCTGAAGGATCTGAAAGCAGTGATGTTAGGCATATAAACTAAAGAAATAATTCTAATTAAGCTAAACTGTCGTAAGCTACTTTATGCCTAATGGTAATTGAAATTGTAACTTTAGTTAATAGGTCAAGGGGGATTTTCTGCAAATCTTCCAAGAGAATCCACTCAGCAATATTTGACATGGGGGAGGCAAGGCCATGACAAGGATGGCTCAGCAAATTACAGTCCTGACAGGTGATGTTCCCAGTAAGTACTATCAGTATGGTTTCTACGTCAAGGGTGAGTAATATCATAAAAATGTGAGAATTTTTGATTCAGTTGTGAGAGAGATACATGTCAAATCAAAATTAAAAAAAAATAACAAAAAATATAAAAAACCCAGACACATAATTATTGTGTGTATGGGGTCAACTTTCATAAAAAGCTATCAGCCTTGGTTTCACTATCTGGAGGGCTAGGTAGACACTAATGTGCCAATAGCTTTTAGGGTCAGTGATTGGTTTTTAGAAAAATACGATTTTGAATTAAAAAGGAGGGAGTGTAAAAATCTAGAGTCCCCCGGGACTCTCTAGATTCCCAAAAAACTTGCTCTTAGCTACTACTATCTACACCGTCTTACACCGTAAAGTACTAGTAGTATTTAATTTCCGCTGGCTGCTAGCTTCAAAGACGCGAACATTTCTTGTCCACCAAGCCAGGACATCGGAATTGACTGAACTGATATTTCACGCTTGCAAAATGGTAGGATTTTGAAAGATTTTGAGCTTATTCATCTGGAAAAGTCGCTGTTCACTGAGCTGAATTCCTTGTTAGCGTAGGAGTCATTGTTGTCCCAGCTTCTCAGCGGATGGTGTGTGCTTGCTGAACGCATTTGCTCGGATTCAACGAAGCACTCTTGCGGGAAAAAGTATCTTTAAACCCTCACCTTTTTCGTTCGATCAGATTTGATTGTCTATTTCCTCTCAATGGCGCTGTCTCCCCTCCCACTCAAAAAAACCACAGCCCATCCGGCTTGATATTAAGAAAAAACTCTCCGCGTCCTCGGAACGTGTGAAATCCGTCGACATCCACCCCACAGAATCGTGGGCTCTGGCAGCTCTCTACTCCGGAAATGTCACCATCTGGGACTATGAGTCCGGATCCAATGTCAAAACCTTTGAGGTTTCTGAACTCCCAGTCCGTTGTGCCAAATTCATCACCCGGAAACAATGGTTCGTCGCCTCCTCGGATGATATGAGGTTGCGCGTTTACAACTACAACACCATGGAGAAGATTAAGGACTTTGAGGCGCACTCAGATTATATTCGTTACGTGGAAGTCCATCCATCACTGCCCTATTTTTTGACCAGTTCCGATGATATGACGATCAAATGTTGGGATTGGGATAGGGGCTTTGACTGCACACAATTGTTTGAGGGGCATTCGCACTACGTCATGATGGTCAAGTTCAACCCAAAGGATACAAATACCTTTGCATCAGCATCTTTGGATCGTTCAATCAAAGTTTGGGGACTGGGAACTCCAATTCCGCATTACACATTGGAGGGGCATGAGAGGGGCGTGAACTGCATTGATTATTATCCATCTGGCGATAAACCTTACATTCTTTCGGGGGCGGATGATCGTACTGTGAAAATTTGGGATTATCAGACTAAATCAATTGTGCACTCCCTTGATGGACACTCTCACAACATTTGTGCAGTTTTGTTCCACCCTAAACTTCCTCTCATCTGCTCAGCCTCCGAAGACGGAACCGTCAGATTGTGGCAGAGCACCACTTACCGCGCAGAGACCACCCTCAATTATGGAATGGAGCGTGCTTGGGCTTTGGCGGCTACAAGAGAAACAACAAAACTCGCCATCGGTTTTGATGAGGGATGCGTTGTGATCGAACTAGGTTCTGATGATCCTGTAGTGTCAATGGACGGAACGGGAAAGGTTGTATGGGCAAAAAATAATGATATTCAAACTACGACAGTGAGAGGTTTAGCTGGCAGTGTGGATGACGAAGATGCCTTGCCTGATGGCGAGCGTCTTCCTGTGGTTCCTCGTGATTTGGGAGCATGCGAGTTGTATCCTCAATCAATTAAGCATAACTGCAATGGTCGTTTCGTTGCTGTCTGTGGTGACGGGGAGTTCATCATATACACAGCGCAAGCTCTTCGTAACAAAGCCTTTGGACAAGCTATTGATTTTGTATGGTCAGCAACTGGTACAGGAGATTACGCAATCCGTGAATCTATTTCAAGGGTCAAATTTTTCAAAAACTTCAAAGAAAGCCGTGCCATCAAACCTGCCACTGCTAGTGCAGAAGGACTTTACGGGGGGCATTTGCTGGGAGTAAAAGGTGGAGACTCTGCAGTTCTATTTTACGACTGGGACTCAGGTGAATTTGTGCGTAAAATTGATGTGGCTCCCAAAGAGGTGTATTGGTCAGACTCGGGAAACCTTGTGCTCATTGCATGTGAAGACTCCGCTTATGTGTTGAGTTACAACGCAGCTGCTACTGCATCTGCTATTGCTATGGGACAAGTATCCCCAGAGGATGGTGTTGATGGTTCCTTTGACTTACTCTATGAAATTAGTGACACCATCACATCAGGAGAGTGGGTCGGAGATTGTTTCATATATTGCAACAATGCTGGGCGCTTGAACTACAGTGTAGGAGGAAAGATTCAGACACTTGTACATCTTGATACCACATCAAGTGGCCAGACCATGCACCGCGTGCTTGGCTATCTGGCCAAGGAAGATCGCGTCTACCTTGTAGATAAGAGTCTCAACATTGTATCCTACAAAGTCATGCTGGCTGTTCTTCAATACCAGACTGCTGTTATGCGAGGAGACTTTGATGCTGCAAACGAGCTTCTTCCTGCGATCCCTGAAAGCGAATATACAACTGTTGCTCGGTTTCTTGAATCACAAGGGTTTAAGGAGGAGGCATTGGAAGTTACAACTGATGCGGACCATAAATTTGACCTTGCATTAGAGCTTGGCAAGATTCAAATTGCCCAAGATCTTTTGAATGAGACTCCTCCCGAGGAGAAGGACTCCACTGATACTATGGGCAAGTGGAAGAAATTGAGTGATGCTGCACTTAAAACGAGTGATTTGGAGCTAACTGAATCTGCTAGTCTTGCCAGCGATGATTTTCCTGGGTTGCTACTTCTTTACTCTGCCGTTGGTAACTTTGAAGGAATGGAGAAACTCGCCAAAGCAGCCCAAGATGATGGAAAAACCAATGTGGCATTCGTTGCTTATCTCCTCACAGGCAATGTTGAGGCTTGTGCAGATTTGTTGATCTCTACCAACCGTCTTCCTGAAGCTGCTTTCTTTGCCAGAACTTACCTCCCATCTCGTATGGAAGAAATTGTCTCCCTCTGGAAGGCAGACCTATCAAAAGTAAGCGAAACAGCTGCCAACGCACTTGCTGATCCTGTGTCGCATCCAGAGCTCTTTCCCGACTGCGATGTTGCACTCAAAGTGGAAAAAATGTTTCTTGCACAACGTGAAGCAACCAAAGCCACTGGGATTTCGGCCTCAGATTACCCCACGGCAAAAGATGACCTGGACCTTGATTTAATCTCTCTGGTCAAATCTCAAGGAGCACCTGGTGAATCCCCCCCAGCAGTCGCAGCAGCTCCAGCTGATAACTCTGAAGCAGAAGCTGCTAAGGCAGCGGAAGAGGAGAAAAGGAGACAAGAGGCAGCAGCAGCAAAGGCGGCAGAAGAGGCTGAAGCTGCACGGATTGCAGCGGAAGCACAGGCTGCAGCAGAAGCAGCAGCTGCAGCAAAAGAAGCAGAAGAGGCGGCAAAGGCAGCTGAAGCTGCGAAAGACAGCATGGATGATTTTGGAGATGACTGGTGACTAGTTGAGGACAAGGAGGAAGTTGTTTGTCTGGATTGAATTTTGTTTTAATGGCTTTTGACCTATGTAACCAATGGCATGTTTCACATAGGATCTTTCGACTACAAGTAGCTTTCTTTCATAGACTTGTCAGTGAATTTACTGAACTCAACTTTTGAACATTTCTTAAATTTCAAGGTTATTTGGGATTTCTTATTACTTGTTTTTATCACGGTGAAGATAAAGTAAAGATGTAATTGTGAAAAGGGCCTGATGTTGACTCCAATGTATTGATTGACATTATGGTATTTTCAGCTTGATATTTGCCGAGCTGGATGAGTTCCAAAAAATTGCAAAAATTAACTATGAGATTTGCTGAAGCTTTGAAGCCTAAATTGGGTATTTGTCGTACAATTATTATGCGGCATAATATTCAACTACCCAATCTTCGTTGTCGGACTCATAATCTACTGACTACTCATCATCCGACCCCTCTCTGTTTTCTATTTCAGCAAGCAGCAGTCTTTCTTTACTTATGTACCATGCAGCAAAAACACAAATTTCTGTTGATGCAATAAATCACTATTTGGAGAGTTCTTTTAACATCTGCAGCTGCCAGCTCATCCAATGAACCATGCCCTTTTGCCTTTCATCATGCCCCACTCTTGCGCACTCTTGCAGAAACAACACAAGAACCAACCCAAACATGTCAGATGTCAGATTGCATGAAGAGAGCTCGAGAGATTGTCAAAAAAGGATCTGGCATGAGTCATCAACTTTTGTATCTTATGTATTATTTTTCTACATGAGTAAGCAATTTTGGGAACAGATTGTGTCATATGTCGCAAATAAAAAATGAGGGTTTGCACTTTCAAAAAAATGCCACATGTGATTTTTGGGATGGCTCCATTGGGATAAGAATCAGACTGCACTTTACATATGAATTTGTACAGTCAGAAAGTAAATATTACCTTTTGTTTTTCTGTTTTCCAAAGTTTCCCTTGATTCAAATCTCATTAAATATGTAAAACGATGTTGGGCACTGCAGGCTCACTGAAGTGGGCATTGCTGCTGCACAGGAAAGAAATCATTCTCCCCAGCAGCTAGTACTCCTCTATGTGAAATAAATTTTTTCAGACCTTTTCAAATCAGAAAAATGTTTCTGGATATATTCCACATAAAAAATACTCATTCTGAAACAAATAATCACTACATAGGTACTATTAACTTCTTCTAAAAATTCAACAAAATTATTGTTTTTGTTTCACACTAACCACCACCTACGATCTTTCAAAATATGTCACCTATTCACCTCATTTCCCTGTTTAAATGTATGAACAATATGGACTCTACTCTACTCTATAATTGTTTAATGTTTTGGATTGAATATCCAAAATCCATTATTTACACACACACATACGCAGACACACACATACATACATACATATATGAACATTAACAAGCAGAAGAGGCCCATAGGTTCCCAAAACCACCTAGCCCTAACATACAGATGGATTCTAGTATGGTGCTCACATGTAATTCTGACTACCTACCATATAAAATACTTATTCTTGACAAGTTGGTATAAAAAATGCTTGATCTTGATGAAAATTGTTGCCCAAGTGAAACAACGGGATTGTCTACTGCAATATTCACTGCCAAGCACTTTGGACTTTCGACTTTCAGCTGCCGCATACCAATTACTAATTACCCTTTTTCTGGGATAAATCCAGAATTCACCCTACCTGTTTAACATGGAAATTGCACATGTATCTCTGCCATTCAACACCTCCCATATTCTTCAAACAGAGTAAACCATCTACAGTACATTTGGCTTCAAAAGCAAATGTAGTAGATGGGGGTGCATATATCTGAGTAATGGGTGGTGTTTTAGGCTCAAATTTGTTGCATGCACAAGCTATAAGTCCCATCTAGTGCATGCAAAAAGAATGGGGCTGATTGGCCAAGTAGTTGTTTCAATATAAAGCCCCTCATTAAGGAACCCATGATTTGTGTCATTTTTTGCAATTTTAGGCTTAATGGAATAGGGATATTGAATTTGAAATTTCATTTTTCAAATTTGAAATCTGAAAATCAGAACTAAATGTTAATATTCATTTCTTAATACTTATATTAAACTTCAATAATTGCACTCAGGATTCATTTTGATCTTAAAAAGAACACTTCAATAGGATTTTATCACCACAGAACTATTGTACCTACTTACATTATGTTGTATGTTCTATTGTAAAAAATAATAACTAAGTCTAAGTACCTACTAAGTACCTTTTGTACCTCAGCCAGGTGTTGTGCATTGTGTGTGCTGGTGCATGTTACCATTGCCATTTCCAATGCCCAATATCCAAGCAGCAATCCAAATTGGCAACACACCTACCAGGTGCACCATACCTAATAATACACGGTCAAGACTAGTGTAACCTAGTACAACATACATACATCATACATCATTTTGTTGCTACTTTGCCTCAAAAAGCTTTCAAAATTCAAAATTGGTTGAAGAGAATGATGATGTTCATCACCACCATTGCTGGATTTGATACAGTTATTTTGTTTCTAAGATATTCTAAGTTTATGTTAACTTGATTGTGTCACTTAATTTGATTACTAATTAGTTAGTTATTGGGGGCAAAATGATGGCAATGCCCAACATTGCTGTCGTCACTGTCATTATTATTGTTTAAACTTGCCTGGCCTGGCCTGGACGGACTCTTGGATTGAATTCATGCAAAAGTGCGTGAACTGCTGGATTTTACAAAGTGCTATGCACAATCAACTGAGAGATTATGGTCATCTATTTGATTTGAAATTTGTCTGAATTTGTACTGAATTGTAAAAGATGTTACATACATTATTTTTTGTTTATTTCCATACCTCTCAAATTAAATTAAAATATTCATGCCTTCCTGAATTTTAAAAATGTCATTTTGTTTCAAATCCTATCCCAAAACCCTCAAAACTAAAAAAAGCACAAATTATGTTGAACTTCAAATGGCTATTACTCAGTCAATATTGGATCTTTTGGCCTCATGTCTTCAATGCATGAGGCCTAAAAAGTCCAAAAATTGATAACTTGAAACATTGTTGTAACTTTATTAACTTTTTAAAAGAAGCCATTTGCCTTTGAAGTCAAATGTACAGTATATCTTTTGATGTACTTTGTACTTCAGCTCCAATTTGATTTATGCTACAAATTTCAAGATTCTGAGCACAAAGAAGTCTAAAAATATTGTTGTTTGATAAAAAGTAATTTATCTCAGAAAAATAATGCACTTATTAGTTTATGGTTTTCAGATTCATTTACCATCATTCACCCTCATTTACCTTGTTTACCATGTACCCATCAATTTTTAAAAATAGAGTAATCACTTTTTTACTAGATAAATTTTTGATGTACAAGGTAATTACTGGGTAATTTGCTAGGGGTAAGGTAAATGAAGTTGGTGAGGGTAAAGGGTAAATGTGTAATTGTGGCTCTAGGTATGGACTGCATCATGGAAGTTTTAGTCCAAAATACACAATCCTATTATGGCTGTAGAAACCATACCAATTCTCACATACAATGTCCATAATGAATCTATGATCCACAACAGAGTCTATAACCCATAATACATTTCAGAATAATTTTGTCTGTTGTAGACCCAGTTGTGGATTCTGGATTCTGAATTATAATAGGTTGTGGATTGTGTCTCACCAAAAAAGAAAGAACATTCTTCTGTTCCTCAAGACACATGACTATGATTAATCATGCTTAATTATTACATAGATTTTTCATGCACAAAGGTTAAATTTAGTTCTATGGACAGATGATTTGTTTCCACAAACAATTTTACTTAGGAGTTAGCTTACATCTTCTGTATGTATTGTAGCATATTTTTCAATTTATTTTTTGTCAGTAGTATCTCATTAAGTACATAATATGAGTTGTCATAACTACCTGCAATCATACTGTACAGCATAAATACAATACATAATATTGTGGGCTAAAAATATTATTATAGGTACTGCTGCTAATAATAAATAATAGAAATCCTAATTCTTTGATAATAATTTGAAATTGCTTCATGCATGATGTGTATGTATGCTACTTTTTACTATGCATGTGAAGCTGAAAGAAATGAGTACTCCTACTCCCAAAAATTAAATACTAGATAACATGTGGGTTTTAGGTAGGTAGCTACTTTAAGTCTTTATTAATTTATTGTAATGGCTGGAGAAGATGAAACAAAAAATAAATGTGCATGTGATTGGAATCAAATGGAGCAAATCAAATAATAATACTGTAATGAAGTGTATTGTACTTACCTATGTCATAGGGTTTTGAGCTGGTAGTTCAAATTTGGACTAATTGACAAAAAATTGGGCACACATAAAAATATCAGTATAAACATTTTTCTGTATCTGAAAACACTTAGACAAGAACAGTGATGATGAAGTACATTCCTTGTTAGAAAATTGTTGAATGCCTTTAAAAAATTATATCTAATATTTAAAGGGAAATGCTTTCTTCTATGATGGTGATATATTTACTGTTGACTTTTTGAGTATAATGATGGCTTTTGTAATTTCTTTGAAGTTGTAGTATTGATTTAATGCTCCAGAACACCGCATTAAATAAATGTTTGTAAAATCAAGATTATTGACTATATCATGATTTTCAACTACTTTTCATGTAACAAGCCAATAAAATACTGG
>JALLOT010003569.1:0-11115 GCA_036939595.1 Thalassiosira livingstoniorum | reverse complement strand
CGCTCTTCCGATCTGAGGCGGTGTCTATGACAAAGAGACGTAAGAAACAGAAAGGAGCTGGCTCCTCACGTCCCCCTCAAAGCACCACCAACAATGCCGACTCTACACCACGGCTCACATTTGGATTGGGTGGTGACAGCGCTAATTCATTGTTGAACGGCACTTTGGGCCTCAGTCCTGGGGTCGGCAACCTTGGTACTGCTGTCTTCTCAGCAGATCAATCTTCAGCAGGTGGTACAGCAGATGAGACTGTGGGAGCTGGAAAGAAACCAGAGGATGAGGTGTCGTTGGATGGCCAAGGAGTCAATGATGTCATTTGGATGGCCTCGATAATGTTGGTACTGAAGGCGTTGCTTCTGACCAAGATGCTCACTTGGAGGATAATCACGATGAGTTGTCTGAGACACTGGAGTCAGAGAAGGTTGAGGACGCTAATGATTCGGCGTTGTCTGATAGAAACAATGATGACACGTCTGAGGAGGACAAGAGTGTTCATTTGGAGACTGAGATGGACGATGTAAGGAAGGAGGGAGATGAGAAGAAGATGGAAGGTGATGAAGAAATGAGCACAGGAACAAATAATGGAGCGAGTTTTGAAAATGGATCAAAAAATGATTTAAGCCATAAGACATCTAATGGGGAGGATAGTAAGAGCAAGGGAGGCGGTGAGGTGGACGGTGGTCAGAAGGATGGCATGGAAGGTCTGGAGTTCAAGTCTCAGCAGGCCAAAAAGGGCGCAGTGGGCTTTACCATGTCTGATGACATCCATATGTTTGAGGCATCTTCTCCCTCAGTGTATGACAGCGATGAAGAACAAGCCTACAAAGATAGTAGTGCAGTCAAACCGCCTCCTTTGCACCATGCAATTCCACCGTCAGTTGGCGCAGTGAGTGTCCAGGAAGGGTCTTCCTCTTCATCTGGTCAATTGGGGTCTTCAACACTTAATCCCTCAGCACCTTCGTTTACTCCTCCATCAAAGAAGGCTCAAGTGTCTCCGCCGGGCGGGTCTGCACTGAAACAATCATCATTTGGCCCACATTCAATTGACCATAGCAATAATGCCCAGCTTGAAGAATATGACCCTCAACCTTCGTAGTCTAGGTTTCGCAATCGTTGCCCTGTCAGGACTGGATATCCCATGACCATGATCACTTTGACAGTTCAACCCCCTGCAGATCCAGCTGCGGTCATTGTTAATCATGTTCTAGAAGGCTTTTGTCAGTATTTTGAAGTGATAAAAAAGGTGGATAAATCTGTGTCTATTCCTCCACTGTACAATGGTGAGACGGGGATGGAGAAGCTGACAGATAGTTCACCGGAGTCGTTTCCCTTGGACTTTGAAATTGCTGAAGGCTATGTGGAAGTTCCTCAACCCTGGGCCATGCATAGGGTCTGGGGTAAGGATAAGGCTGGAAATCCCAAGCAGCAGCCCCCAGCGGTGCTCAATTTCTACTTTTCATTGAAACTCTGCCCTGACTACATCATTCAAACTGCGAACATCATTTCTGGACGATATGGCCTGTCAGCTAAGCGCAAGACCTTTGAATCGGTTGGAACAGCAGTGCTGTATCATCTTTGTGCAATTTTGGTGGACCTTTGTCCTAAGGGCCTGGAATCATTGCTGCAGGAAGGAGCAGCCAAGATGGAGAGGAAGTTGCAAAGCAAAGGGGTCAATAAAAAGTGGGTGGGGCATGATTTTCCTCCCTTTGTGGTTTCACTGCAAGGACAGCACCAACTAAGACTTTCTGACACCTCAAAAGAACTTCTTGATTACCTGGATGGGGGCGAGTATGATGACCACGTTAAGCGCTGGTTTGCGATTGAATGCTGCAAATACGATCTGGACTGGATTAAGCCCGTTTTTGAGAAGCTAAATGAGACAGGTTGGCTGACCAAGACCATTGGCCGCCGGGCTCATATTCTTGAATCTCCAGTTGGTAACATTTCGGAGGTGAAGAAGATCATTTACTCCAAGAAGCAGTTCATCCACCGTAACTACAACCATCTGGTTACTACTGTCGAAGTTCCCTTCATCACAAGCCTGAATTTCACGGTAAAAGTTCGAATGGCAGACCCTTCTGTTCCACCACCTTACAAGTACACCTGCCTTCGCAAGGAATTATTGAATCTTCAATTGCTAGACTCCAGGCAGCTCATTGACAGCATCATCCCAATCAATTTTGGGCCCAACACTGGACTGCATACATTGTCTTTCCCGAACACTCGTGCCCACCTTGCTATGGTTGCCTTGTTTGTTCCATACATCGTTCCTTTCTTCCATAATTATTTGGTGGTAGTGAGAGGCTTCAGCGTGAACTGCAGAAATGACTTCATGCAGAGCTTTGATGTTGATGAGAGACAGCTTGCGGGAGAAAGTACTTTCGATTGTGATACATGGAAAGTTACATATAAATTTGCAACAAGATCCTCCCAATTCATTGATGACGCTGTCAAAGCTGGCCTTCTCCTTCCTCAGACCTCTGCTGATGGATTGCCTGCCTCTGGGATGCAGTTCCGCCATGGCAAACAGAATTTTGATACCACGGAAATAGAACGTCTGGCCAAGAGGATGAATTTTAAAGGTGCGGTGGAAGAGCTCAAGGATCTGGATGATGTGGATGATTTGTGTACGGTGAACAGTTTGGCAGGCAACACGAATGGCGCTGAGTCCCTTTGCTCGGTGACCACTGAGCAGTTTGGCCTCTCCAGTAGAGAGGACAAACTTCGTGAGATTCGTGCTGGTGGTGGAGATGCGCAGAGTGGTTCAGACAACACAGAGGATGACAAGTCTGTTGCCTCATCGGTGTCCGGCATGTCCATGGACTCAAGCTTTGGTGCATTTGGGGCCAGAGAACGTGCTCTAGCCACAGCAAATGCTAAGGCTGAGACCGAGTGCCTACGCCTTGAGAATGAGAGGATGGCCAAGGAGCTTGCTGAGCTTCGGCTGCTGAAGTCATCCTTGGCCGGTGGGTCTCAGGCTGGGGCGGCTCATGATTCTTCCTTTAAGGAGAGTCATGAGCCATGAGTAGTCCCATGAGGGCCTTGACTGGGGGCACGAGTCAAGGTTTAGGTGTTAGTGCCCACCTGGGGAATGGAGATGGAGGGGCCATCTCCAACAGATCTTTGCGCTCCCAGCAACGTGCTGGGAGGTTTAGATCCAACTACCAATCCATACAGCTTCATAAACTTTGTCAATCAACAAAAAAATTTCTACTTAAAAAACAACCTACATTTGAAACTCTCAGAGATGCTACTTCTTCTGCCCAACAGACTCCGAAACAACAACAGAAAGTGGATCTACAGCTAAAGGCATCTGAAATCCTTCGAGCCAGGCAGCAAGAGGAGCTCAAGGTTCAAGATCACATTCGTCAGCTTGCAAAAGACTCAGTGGGATGGGTGCCCCCTCAGAAACCAGATGATGTGGTACGAATACTATTTGAAAACCGCAACAGCTTAGGGATCTTTACGTCTATGTGGAAGGTGACAAAACTTAACTTGTTGATCAATCAATTTCAAGCCAACGGCCTGTTTGCCAACAAGGATCAAGTCAACTGGTCAATGGTGGACCATAAGCTGCAGCTTCCTGAATTGTTGGCAGCAGGCAAGCCCAAACGATGCGTTGCGTCACACAACACCCACGAGTCTTTCGAGAGAAGCCAACCGGGTGGTACATCAGCCATGGTTTTTAATCGTCTGGCTACCTTTGTTATAGAAACTGGCTCAGATCCCACTGGACTTGGAAGATGGTCTTGGATTCGGGTTGGCTTTGGTGATTATTCTACTTACTTGGTCTCAGCTTATCAGCCGGTCATTCCCTCATCAGCTTGGCGGAAACGTCGGCCATGGTCTCCACGGAAAAAACGTGTGAAAGCCTCTACTGTTTGGCATCAGCAATGCAGATACTTTCTTCGAAAAGGGGAGTATCAATGTCCTAGTACACTGTGGCAACGTGACTTGGCTGCGCAGTTGGTGGAATGGCGCTCTGCTGATTGTAATGTGTTCCTCATGGCGGATTTGAATGAGGATATTTATACTGGGAGGTTTGCTCAGAGACTTCAGGCAGATGATATTTTGATGTTGGAGGTCTGCCAGTCTTTTCATGGTCATCCTGCTCCTGCCTCACATATATGTGGGTCTGGGAAAATTATGGGCTTATTCTCAAGTCCAGGCATAGTGTGTAGAAGCTACTTGATATGTGAACATGGACGGGGGGTGGGAGATCATTGGTTACATGTGATTGATCTGTGTGGTTACTCCGTCTTAGGCACGCCCTTTCCCACTCTTGGTGCGGCTGAAAGCAGGAAACTGACTTGTAAATGTCCACGGACGGTGGCGAAATACAACAGGGTGCTCCAATCTCTAGCCCTACGTCACCGTTTGTTTGATAAGACGGTTCATCTTGATGCATGTGCAGATGAGGTCTGTGAGGGCACTCTCTCTCCAGCAGAGTTTCAACTGTTGATGAGTTGTTGGGACAAGGAACTCAGGGACTTGATGATTGCATCTGAAGACCAATCTAACCAGTACTACAATGGACCACTTCCATACAGTCCAGAAGTTGGAATTTGGGTAAAGAGGAAGTGTTTGTACACTTTGATGGAAAAGTTTCATAATTTTGAGATGGCAAATCCACGCAACTTCTTACGTGATTGCCGTAAAGCCCTCATTGATCCTCCCACTACTATCACGCCGGACCAGAGAGTTCTTCTGTTGGCTGCTGCCACTAAGAAACTGCAAGACCTTCAGAAGGAAGCTCCCAAACTACGGCGAGTGCACTTGAACGATAGACTCACAGATGCACGACTCCGTAATGATCAGAAGGCGGTCAATGCAATTGTTGCAATGCTGAAAAATGAAGGGGTTCGAAAGAGTTGGCGCAATATACATAAGACTACAAACCCCAGATTGAGTGGCTCTGTTGGTACAATTCAGGAGGCTGAAGTTGAAAATCCTCGGACGTTCCATGACAAGGAGAATCTATTTGACCAAGCGTCACATCAACTAGAGGACAGGTTTCGCCTGGCGTACTCGGCTCCAGTTGTTCAACAACAACTCTTCGATGACATTGGTTATTGTGGGGATCTGCCTGCAACGATAGCCATTCTCCAAGGTACCTATCAGTTCCCACCCGACACTGACTTCTACACACGACGTCTGTGTGAACGTGCTGCCTACATTTATGCCACAATGTCGGCTCATGAGATGGCCACATTAGTGTCAACGGATGACTTTGTTTTCTACTGGAAGACTCAAGACGAAAGGGTGAAGTCGAGCCCTTCCCGTCTTCACATGAGTCACTATAGGGCTGCATCCTCCAATCGGTATAATGCCTTGCTTCATGCCTGGAAGCTTTCAGTCTGTGCAAGGACCGGTGTTCCTCTTGAGAGATGGGGCTATGGAATTCAGGTCCTGCTGGAGAAGATTTTTGGAGCCGTTTTAATTGAAGATATGAGAGCAATTTGCTTGTTTGAAGCAGATGCCAACTGGTGGACAAAACTGGTGTTCGCCAAACGCATGATGGCAGAGGCCACAGAACAAGGTGTCCTTCCCCAGGAGCAATTTGCTCGCAAGGGTCGTCGTACCACAGATGCGTCGTTGATTCTGACTTTGTTTGCTGACATCAGCCGCACCCAACATCATCCTGCATCTATCTGCGGCTGTGATCTGGGCCAGGCGTATGACAGAGTACTGCACTGCATACAATCCATTGTATGCCAGGCCTTTGGTGTTCCGGCCAAGGCGGTTGCCATGTGGCTTCTGATCATGCAAACCATGTCCTTTTATTTGAGTACAGCTTACGGACTATCGGAGAAAACCTATGGGGGTACGGCTGATAACAGGACAATGGGGGATGGGCAAGGGAGTGGATTCGCTCCTCCAGCTTTCAATTGTTTAAGTGCATTAATGATTGAGGGATACAAGTCGATGGGACATGGCCTTCACCTTGCCACGGCATGGAGTGGTGTCCTTCTCTGGTTAGCGGCTATTATCTATGTTGATGACACAGACTTGTTGCATTGGGCACCAACCCCCTCCTTTGCTGTCTTGGAGTTCACACGTCGGATTCAAACTGCCATTGATGATTGGGGCAGGTTTGTACAAGCAACTGGTGGGATCTTGAAGAGGAAAAAGTGTCATATCTACTTGATGATGTACAAGTTCCGTCGTGGTCTGGCAAAACTCAAAACTCCCAAGGAGATGGGTGACCCACAGTTCACTATCTCTCAACCTTCAGGAGTAGACGTCTCAATCCCTCTCCTTCCTTGTACGAAAGCCTTTAAGGGTCTTGGGGTCTACTCCTGTCCAGCTGGTGAATATAAGACTCATGTAGAAGAGAGAATCTTGTCCCCTGGTCTGAAGTGGGCTGACCAATTGGCTCTTCGTCCGCTGCCCCGTACAGATGCTTGGATTAGTCTTCAATCACAGTTGGTCCCGTCCATATCATATGGTCTTGGTGTTGTCTCTCATCCAATTAACAAAATGGAGGAGATCTTTGGTCGGGTTTACTTTTGCCTCCTCCCGTTTATTGGCATGAACCGCAACATAAGGAAGGAGTTCAGGACCCTTCCCAGGAAGTATCATGGGGTTGGCCTGTTGAATTTGAACATAGACTGCGCCTGTGCCAAACTTGACCTACTCCTCCGACATTGGGACTCTCCAGACTCCATTGGCACCATGCTGTCGATGGCATTTGAAGTTCTCCAACTTGAGACAGGACTCACTGGACAGCTTCTAGCCCTTCCCTTTGAATCTTTTGGCTTCCTTGCCACTGAGAAATGGTTTTTGCATTTATGGGAATTGCTGTCGGAGTTTGACATACAGCTGCACATGGAGTCTCGATATGAGCTGCCTCTTTTTTGGGAAAATGACAAATCCATCATTCAAAGTGTCATGTCCTTGGGAGTGTTTGGTGATAAGGCACTTCAAGCGGTCAACAGGGTACGGAAGCACCTGCGAGTCTATGCTCTCTCGGATCTCGTACTTATGGATGGCAAGACATTGGACCAGTGATTCTTACAGAAACAGCAAGCTGACAGCAGGTTCCAATTCTTTTATGAGAAACCAACGCCAGCCAACTTCAAGACTTGGGACTCAGCTCTTTGGTCTATCTTTTCGTCCACGCTGACTCTACATACTCCCTTGGGCAAATACGTTTGTGACCCCCACATCATTGTTGACTGGAGGTACTCCCCTGAGCTCAATGAAGTGTATTATATTGTGGGTGAGGGCCAATGGGTGGTGTATAGACATGTCCCATCTCTTCATGAACTTCGTGGTCAGACTACTTTTGTCATGTCTCATCAACAACACATCCACTCCTACACGCTTCCATATGCCAGTGTCTGCATGGTGGATGCAATGACAGTCCATCTTCATTCTGCTACATCCCCTCCCCCATCTCTTCGGCTCGATCTCTCCTTCTGGGGTATCATCAACTCGTTTTCAAATAAATCTCTTTTTAGACATATGACATGTGATGGGGATGGGTCCTGGATTTTGGATTCAATACAATCCAATTCTTTACTTGTTTGCAGTGATGGGTCATACATGCCGATGGTTGACAAACAAGTCTGTTCTGCTGCCTTCATCATCAAATGCTCACGTACGGGAAAGACTGTCAAAGGAACAGTGGTTGAGAAGACAGACTCAGCGGGCAACTATAGAGGGGAAATTCTAGGGTCATACATGGCAGCCATCATGATTTATGCTGCCACGCATGGTCAAATTCTATCATCGACTCCCTCTGTGGTCTATGGGTGTGATAATAATGGAGTTAATTCACATGGCAATTCCCTGGCGTCTTCTCTCCCAGCAAAGCAATTGCAGGCTGATATCCTAAGAGCCTATAAAAACGTCCGGCAGGCCACGCAAGTGCCGTCATCAAATCAGTATGTTGAAAGTCATCTGAATGATGTGATTCCATGGTACAACCTCACTCCACTACAACAACTCAACTGCCTTTGTGATGCGATGGCCAAAGACTCCCTGATTGAGGCCGTATCGGGTGACACCTTCATTGAGGATTTGTTCCCCTTTGAGCCGATCCACATCTCTGTACAAAAGAGGAAGTGCTGTAGTCGCCTCAAGGAGAGGGTGTATGATCTCTGGGGTGCCAAGGTTGCACGCAAAGTTCTGCATGATAAGAAAATTTTACACCAAAATCATTTCAATCTGGTGGACTGACAAGCGCTCGAATCAGTTGGGTCTACTCATGGCCCAGCATTCAGTGCCTGGCTAACCAAGCATGTCACTCACTGCTGCGGCACAAATAGACACTTGTCTCGAATGGATAAGTCTATGAAGAACGTCTGCCCAAGCTGCTTACTTCCAGATGAGAGTGTTCATCACATTCTTTGTTGTAGGGATGCCAGTTGTACTAAAATGTTTCAGCACTCGGTTGAGGAGCTGGATGGATGGTTGGTAAAGACCCGCACTGCTCCTGCTCTGCAGTCAGTCCTACTGAAATATATTAAGGGCCGTGGTCAAGTCACGATGGTCTCGTGCGTCCCACAGTTTAGCCGACTTAGGGCACTGGCTTTATCTCAGGACAAACTGGGTTGGGACTCGTTGATGGAGGGCTGGATCACCACCCTTTTCTATCAACACCGGCTCAAAGATTGCCTTGCTTGCCAACGTAAGGGCAGTGCACGCAAGTGGACAAACCAATTATTAGCGCAGATTCTTCGGATTACCCATGCACAGTGGTTCTTTCAGAATCAAACAATTCACCATAAAGTAGATGGGGAGATGACAGCGCAGGAAGTGGAACGTCTTGTTGCAGAGGTGGGTGAACTAGCACAGACAGATCCCATGGACCTCCTCGAAGACCATCGTGACCTCTTGGATATTGACTTTGAAGACCTTTTCAAAAAAGATAAGCTGTCAGATCTGAACTACTGGGTTGCTGAGGTTACAGCAGCTAAGGCTGCGGCAATTCATGGTCGTTATCTTCAACTGGCTGCTCGCTATCAATCCTCCACCTGCACACGTCCATCTCCTCATTGGTCTGCCCATTCTGCGGTGGTTGATTCAGGTAATGCTGGGAATTTGTCTGTCGGACAGTCTCCCTATAACCTTCGTTCCTCTCGACATGTTGAGGTGGACCCTGTGGGAGTTTTTGAGAGAGAGTTGGGGTATAAACCTCGGGTTAAATACAAATAGTATTTAGGGTAGTTGACCTGTCTCTGGTCAATTCCCTACGTTCTGCGTAGATGATGCTTGTGCATTACGGCCCCGTTTGCTGTTGCTGCATACATTGTGTGCAAAAGAAAGACAAAAGTTATGTCTGCCTAGTTTCTAGTGTAATTTTCTAAGTTGATATTGATATTGAAAGATTGGGAGTAAACACTAGACCTTCATTCATGGTATACAAAAGGTACCATCCCAAGCGTTTCACTGCACGTTCGTGTGACAGTTTAGGATTGGTCAAAAACCTTGCAACTTGATAAACAGCCATAGAGATTTTGGGTCTGGGGTTAGCCTAAAGGTACTGGAGCATGCCAACTGCAGTTTGGTATTTCCATTTCTCTTTCTGAGGTTTACCTTCTAAATCTTTGTGAAGTAGAGGTTTACCAACTGGAGTGGTCTTTGGAGTGACCATGGTATTGTATGAGTTTTGATTGAATCCAAGAAAAGATATTACCCACCTGGTTAGGTGTGGTTGTGATAGTTTGAAACGTCCTTCTCCTAAATATTTGATTTCAACACCAAGGAATTTATCTATATCACCTTCATCCGTGAGAATAAACTTTTCTGGACCATTTTTCATTGAGCCGACGAAAGAATTGATTGAAGGTAAAGAGTTTCCAGGGATTATGCAATCATCAACATATGTAATGACAAGCATGCCCTTTTGTAGGTAGAAGCATGGGTCAATTACTGAAGGAACAAAATCTCTAGCTTCAAGAGCATCTTTTAGCTTCTCATACCAGTTAAACAAAGCTTGTTTCAACCCATATAATGAAGACGTTAATTTTAGGATGAACTTGTTTTGTGAATCCAATTCAGATTCACCTGCAACTTGAAAACCGATGGGAAGTTCCATCCAAATGTCTTCTTTTAACTCTGCTTGAGGAAAGGCTAAGACAAAGTCTATCGCCTTAGAATCCAGATGATGCAATTTGGCGATAGACAAGACAAGGCGCACACTTAACATGTTGACTACTGGTGAATATGTTTCCCAGTAGCTATCGCCCCATTGCTGCATTCCACCATGCGCACACAAACAAGCTTTGTGTTTGAGGAGCTTGCCTTCTGGTTTTCTCTTTCATTTAAAAGACCAGATGGCCTTAATTGGCTTGCTGCCTGCTGCAATTGTGTCTATGGGAACTATTTTCCAGTGACCTCAAGATTCATGATCCTTGATTTCTTTCTCCATTGCTTCCATGAATTTAATCTTATCATTTTGTTTCATTGCTTGAAGATAAGTGAAGACCTTGTTTGATGTGATCTCTGTGTGAAAGGCAAAGTGATGTAATTGATTGAGAGTGCCATTGTAGAGTTCATTTACTTGATGATATCAATTCGTCAATTGTTCTGTAAATGTGGCATTCGGATTAATTTTGTGAAGAGAAAGAGTCATGTCAGTGACCATAGAGAGAATAGTGAAAAGCCCAAAGACAACTTTTGTTGCTTTTGCTCTGAATGTGACGTGAGATTTCAAAGCAGTTTTGGCTTCCTCCTCACGTTGATGTTTCTCTTGCAGGTGTGGAGACCGCCTGAGACCTGCCTCGCGGAGATTAATTCATGATGTCATTTTTAGTTGGTCCTCTGGACTGGTTTTTCTTGGAGGTGCTAACCCAAAACTAGATGGTTGACTTGAGTCACTTGTCATATCCACTCTACCATGTTGAGACAACTTCTGCATCTTCTGAGGAGGGCCTTCTGCAGTGCCAACCTCATTGATGCTGAAGGTGGTGAGCCTTCTCCCTCATAATCAAGTGAGGGAGGTTGGGAAGTCCCACTAGCAGCTGGCATTGAATTATTGCAATTGTGCCATGTCTGTTGAGCCGTGAAGCCATGTTTTGGCTAAGTCAAAGTTTTCTGGAGTGGCTTGTTTGGAAGAAGTTTTGACAAGTTGTTCCCAGTTAGGTGGAACTTGGCCAGCTTCCATGT
>JALLOT010003568.1:0-10263 GCA_036939595.1 Thalassiosira livingstoniorum | reverse complement strand
TCCAAAACCAGGAAAACATGGCAAAAAAAGGGAAAAGATTTCTGTTGTCTACTTTCATTCTTTTGCAATCGCCAATCTAGTTTTTTCAGGTGCCAAAGATCCGATCAATCCCCGTCCGCTTCCGCTCGCTTGCATCACTCTTGCATGCTCGCTCGTGGCCATTCATTTTTCCCGCCACAAAACCTCACAAAACCATCTACCGCAAAAAAGCCGCAAAACGCAACGACCCCCTGCCTCTACTTTTAGCGTCTAACCATGGCGTCCTCATCCTCTTCTTCCTCCTCTTCCTCGTCATCGTCATCGTCTTCGTCTTCGTCTTCGTCATCCGAAAGCGAGGAAGAAGAAATCATTTCCTCCAACACGAAGTCAACACCAGCAAAGTCGTCAAAGGCGGCAAAGTTAGCAAAGTCAAACTCAAAGGCCACGGAGACCAATTCCAAGAAGAATCTGCTGGATGACGATGACAGCGGTGGCAGCGATGGGAGTGGTGGAAGTGACGGCAGTGATAGCGATGGCGACAGCAGCAATGGCAGCAACGACCGCAGGGGTGAAAAAGTTGAAAAAGTGGAAGAGAATGACGTCGATATCAAATTGACCATCAACGAAAGCTACGCCAAAGAATACCAACAGAGGAAATTACGAGAAGAGCTTCGCAACTCCCGAAAATCGTCCAAATCGAAAACGGCTGACGACAATCATAACAATGAATCTGACGATGACTCCTCCACCTCGTCCACCTCAACCACCTCGTCCAGCTCCGAGAGCGAAGACGAAGAAGCCGAATTATTGACTCCCCAATTGGACGCTCAGATTGTCAAAACGCTAAGGGCGCTCAAACGGAGGGAGGAGGGGATTTATGACCCCAATGTAAGCTTCTTTGATGGGCAGGATGACAAGGATGATGATGAAGAAGATAATGATGATGAAGAGGGTGGTGTGGATGAGGATTCCTTGGGTAGGAAAAAGGGGAAAAAGCACAAAGTCAAAAAAGTCAAGGATTTGATTCGAGAGCAAATTTTAGAACAAATGAAAAACGAAGAAGACGGTCAAGAAAACCATTACCACGGCGACAACGACAGCAACGACGAGAAGGAACACGAAACTCATGAAAAATCCAACGAAAAGGATGCTCCTGAATTGGCCTACGACGAAGAGCAAAAGAATCTTCGTCGAGCGTTTTTGGAATCGACAATGGAGGAGGATGGAGAGGAGTGGCTGGTTCCAAAATCAAGGAAGAAATCCAACAACAATGACAATCATGGCGATGCTGTTGCTGATGATGATGAGGGTGAGGATGATGCTGGTGATGGGGGTGGGGAAGATGAGGCAAGGAAATTATGGGAAGAGTTGCAGCATGTCAACCCTGGGACTGAGAATTCCAATGGGTCGAAAGGATCCAATGAATCCAATGGGTCGACAGGATTGACGGGGTTGACTGGATTGAAGGGGCTGGTCGATCCCAAAGGAGAGGTGGCCAATGCCGATCAATTTCTTTTGGAGTTCATGACCCATAAGAAATGGCTGGATGATACCATTTCCGATCGGGTGGAACAAAGTTTGGACAGATTTGATAGAGACAGGGGAAAAGAGGATGAAGATGAAAGACAAGATTCTGATGATAATGACAACGACGATGAGTCGTTGGAAGATTTGGAACGAATGGATGCCTTCGAATCCAAGTACAATTTTAGATTTGAAGAAGCTGCTGCCTCTGCCGGAGGTCCTTCCGGAGAATCCAACCCAGCCAATTCCACCAATTCCTCAACTCCATTCCATCCATCCACCGGTTCCGGCGCATCCCACAGCATAGTCCACTANTGGATGCCTTCGAATCCAAGTACAACTTTAGATTTGAAGAGGCCGCTGCCTCTGCTGGAGGTCCTTCCGGAGAGTCCAACCCAGTGAACCCTGCCAATCCATTCAATCCATCCACTGGTTCAGGAGCATCCCACAGCATAGTCCACTACGCACGATCCTCCACCAAAAGCAAAGACGTCCTCCGTCGAGCCGATGACACTCGTCGTCAAAAGCGTTTGGCGCGCAAGGAACGAAAGATGGGAGAACGGAGGGCGAAAGAGGAGCAGTTGCGGAGGTTGAAGAATGCAAAGAGGGAGGAGTTGAATGAGAGGATGGAGCAGGTGAGGAGTGTTTTGGGCTATGGCAAGGGTGGCAGGGGCAGGGAGGGAGGTGGGAGTGGCAAGGGGGGCAAAGCGTCAAAGAGCATTGATGATGGAACAGAGTCCAAGGAAGATGCACTTGGAGATCACGGAGCACTGGGAGCAGCCGAAGAAGAAATGATCCTCAAACTCCTCGAGGGAGATTACGACCCCGACAAATTCGAGCAGGTCATGAGCACAGCTTACGGAGAGGAGTATTATCAAAAGGAAGATGGGGAGTGGAAGACGGATCAGGATGTCAAGCGGGATTTGGTGGGGGATGTTGCCAACCTCGGGGAGGGCGATGGAATTAACGACGATATGTATGATGAATATGATGCGTATGAGGAGGAGTATGAAGAGGAAGAATACGCCGATCAGGGGGATTACAACCAAAAGGAAGATGATTATGACAACGATGGGTATTGGAACAACGACGACTACGCTCAACACGATGACGAATACGACCAAGAGCAAAATCCAGCAGAGAATGAAATGGATCAAAAACTCCAAAACAAAGTCACGGAAGAACTGTACAAATTAGACTACGAAGATATCATTGGGGATATGCCCACGAGGTTCAAGTATAGACAAGTGGAACCGAATAGCTACGGGTTATCGACGGAAGAGATTTTGTATGCGAGGGATACGACATTGAGACAGTTTGTGAGCTTGAAGAAGATGGCTCCTTATCGGGAGGATGTAAGTTTCTTACCTGTCCATTACCTAGTTTCATGCATTTTGTTTGCAGTCTTGCATTGGATCAAATGCTCCAGTGCCCAAGTGCTTCAGTGCTCATACTTTCTTCTCTTTGTGGGACTTTATTTCTTCAGGGAGAATACCAACCAGGAACGAAAAAGAGGAAACGATTTCGACAAATGCTCAAATCGGACGCTCAAGAAATGCAAATGGAAGTCAACGGACAGGAGAAAACGAATGGAAATGCAACGGGTGAGAATGAGGAAGGTGGCACGAAGAAGAAACGACGTCGTCAGAAGAGGGGGGGTAAGAAACACCACATGGATGTGGAAGTGGATGAAGTGGATCCATCGGGTGGTGTGGATGACACAGCTGAGGTATTGGACGATGGCAATGGTCCCGCTAAAGAGGAAAAGGAAACTTCACAACCCAAATCAGAAAGAGATCCAAAGAGGGGCAATGACAAAGACACAAACATTGCCAATGACAAACGCAGTTCCGAGGACAAGGCGGCAGACAAAGTGGAAAAGAAAAAGAAGAAGAAAAAGGACAAACAAAAAGAACGACATAGCAAATCTTCCTTTGGCAAAGAGGGTGGATCAAAGCATAGGAAGAGGAAACATTCGGGTGTGGAGGGTGTATCCGCTGCACGGCTTGCTTCTTATGGGATATGAACTTCATTTGCTGTTACCTATACTAATGGTTGTTGCTAGTGTTTTAACTATTAGCAGTTGTTTAGTCTTTTTTAAATATAATGTGCATTGCCTTGATATCACCATTTCAATTTCTAACTCTATTGCGGCCAGCTCCTAACCATTAGTATACAATGATTTCTCATTTGAAACGCTCAGAAAAAGAAAACATGAGACATCCTGACAAGAAAAATATATTTTCATTTGGATCTTGACAAATGTGATTTCATTGCGTTGCCTTCTTTTCTTCTCCATTATCTTTTCTCTTGATAATGCCCTCACGATATTTTTGTTCTGTTACTTGCTTCTGAAAAATACTGTTCAACAGAATGTTGGTCTTTGTTTTCGAAATATTTATTTGGCACTCGTAGCTAGTACATGTTACATGGATACCTATTGATAATTTTTTTTTAAAATGAACCCAAAGCTGTGGTTTGAAAATTGAAAGATCAACTGGTAACTTCAAAAAGCATCAACATGAGCAATCATTTTTTTATAACCAAAGCATAGTGTCCGACATTTAATGAAAGGATATTCATGTTTTTCCTTTTTTACTTCTCTATTCGTTGACACCAGGGAAATACTTTTGAGAGTTATGAGTAATGCCATGCTGTGTCTCCAGCTGGTTAGTAATTACTAGCTCAGATCATGAATGAAAATTTACCCTTGTATTTCATCAAATCAGGTATAAATATGGAAACAATGATTTTTTGTACTACTTTGACAACATTGTGTCAAAATAGAGAAAAGGAAATAATTGAATTGCTTCTAAAAAGCAAAGAATTATTAATTTGCTCAATACCAAACAAAAGATTGAACCATTCTTTATCAACAATGTATTCTCATACATTGCATTCATACATCAATTATTTGGCACCCAATATTGTCATTGGTGTCAGTTGAAAGTATTCAATAAGTGCATTGTTTTAGTACACATACTGAATGTGTGCACTCATGAGGGAAAAAAGAAAAAAATATTCATCTCAATTATTTGATGCTCAACTGCACAAAAAGAAATTCATTGTATCATCCTTGGGCAATGAAGTTTCAATCAAAAGGTCCTGATGTTGCCGTTAAGGGCAGAATAGATTTGTGAAAGAATTTATGGGTACAGGGAGTAGAACCAAAAATGGAAAGAAAACAATATATTGTTTTTGTGGTTGTTCTTTCCTATGTTATTTTTTTTTTCTTCATTTCTATTTTTTCTGAGCTACACCTATTCTCTTTCATTTGTTACTATTAATATCTTTTTTATTGTTCACTGGTCACAGATATGGTCTTTTGATTTTCTTATTCTTAGTTGATAGGTTTCCAGAGATATTTTTATTTTATTTCTGAAATATTTCATTGTTGTTGTTGATATTTTTTTTGTTCTTACTTACTAGGACAGTTGGTTTAGTATTAAAAGATGTAAGTATGATGAAATACAGTGTATGAAATTTTTTAACTAATTGAGTTGTTTCTTAGTTTCTTCTACTATTTAAAAATGTTTCAGGGCACTTTTTGAGCCCTTTAAATTTTTTTACTCATTACATACAAGCATTAGTATGATGCATTTGAATTACAATTTACCTTTTGGAAATGCTCAGTTGCGTATGTAAGTATCCCAGACCAGCCGCTATTGAATAAAAATTACATATTACAACCTTCAAACATCACTTAGTATTGAGATCCTTTGTTAAAAAGGATTTATAGAATTTAAATAGCAATTCTAAAGTAGCAACATACATAAGAAATCTGGCAGTTATTAATAAATCTCCCTCCAAAAACAAATGGACAAAATAAGGATGAGATATCATTTTTCTTTAGAAACATTTTTACGTTGAGTATTCAAACATTTTTCCAAATATTCATCAACAAATGAAGAACATAACAGGATCTTCTTTGATAAATAGCTTTCTTTTCTGATGAATTTATCAGAATTGTTTTTGAATGTGTGGCATGCACAAAAGAAAAAGCTAGACTAAATTACAGGACAATTTTCTTTCTACAATGGAATCAGTACTTCTACAAATCTGTATTTAAAAATTGCTTTCAATTGTAGGTTATTTTTAGGCTTTCATATAGGCTCTTGCTCTTATTGCAGTTTTTCTCCTTGTTTTTATGTGGTATCTCAACGAAGATATTTGAAATAAGACCTTTGACAACAAAATACTCAGCAGAAGTTATGGTGTGTGGAATTCTTAGCATGAATGCAGTGCAGGAAAGAAGTTGTGCAGATTGATACATGGTCACTTTAACATTTATATCGCCCTATTATGCAGTAAACATTAATAAATGCAGTGATGATTTACATACATATGAAAATTCCCTCAAATATTTAAAGATTTCTAACTTTTGTCTGTGCAAATGTAAGGGATGCACACAATGCTATCATAATAAGTTCATAAATAATGTTGAACCTAATGTGGTAAAGTAGTCATCAGTTGATTTCTTGTCCTCCAAGGCCAAAGGTATGTTTTGAGTGTAAAAATTAAGCCAAAAATAGTAATTTTCACTTCTTCATGTGCCATTTATACATGTATTGTTATTGGTCCAAATGAGAAGGCTACTTTTTTACTTTTGAGACATTTTTGTCTCCAAAGTAGTGTTTTCTAGGTTGTGCTTCTTCTAACTTATTTCTTGGTTTCTATCTTGAATGTATCATGTATGTTTTTCAAATCATGTCCTTGTCCCTTTTCTAGGCATTTATATTGGTCATTTTAATGCTTGGTATTTAGTTTACTTGTCTCAAATTCATTTTTCTACTCTCTCCTAGAAAATTTCTAGTAAATGGAATCTTTATCTATGATCTTTGGCATTCAATTTTAATTTTCATTATCCATCTGTCACCATTGGATTATGGCTTATTTCCAAATTTCTATTTTAGGGTGATGAAGATGCTAAAATTGTCAGAATTTGAAACTTTAAAAATTGATCATTGTCAAAATGTTTCAAGCAGATACAAAGGAGTAATCAAAACTCTATTACATTTGGCATTGAAGGCTAAGGATTACACCAAGTCCTTATGTGAAGCTGGGATTCTTTTTTAGTGCTTTTAAGGCCAATAACATTTCCAATTTCAAATCATGTGTAACTGCTAAACCAGCAAGAGGATTTTTTTAGGTGGATTTTTAGAAACTTATCTCAGTCTTTTTCTGAGTCATTTTCTTAGTCATATCTTTCATAGTAATTTTTTAGTTCTTTTTTAGTTCTCTCCTAAGTGCTTCCTAGGTTTGTTTCTAGGCTCTTTTCTAAGTTCTTTTCTAGCTTCTTTTTTGGGTTCTTTTATAGGTTCTTTTCTAGGATTTTTCTAGCTTCTTATCTAGGTTCATTTCTAAGTTTTTTTGTTGGTTCTTTTCTAGTTATTTTTAGGTGATCTTCTAGGTTATTTTATAGGTTATTTTCTAGTTACTATTTTAGGTTATTTTCCAGGTTCTTTTCTAGGTTCTTTTCTAGGATATTTTTTAGGATATATTCTAGGATCTTTCCGAGGCTTTTATCTAGGATCATTTTTAGATACAAATTACATTTTAGATTAATGATTTTTTATTTGAGCTCGTTCTTTTTTCCCTAACTTGTAAAGGTGTATTTTTTTGTGTTCTTCTGTTGTCTTTTCTATTTTTTAAAACTAATCTACATTATTTTACGCAACCCTATTTTTGTCAATTTTTGAGGATTTTTTCCATGATTTTTTCATTTTTTTCTCTAAAAGAATATATCTTTCATTCTATCTTCTTTCTAGGTTCTTCTATAAGTTCATTCATAGTTCAATTATTTGTATCATTTTGAATTTCATTTATCCCATTTTTTGGTTTTTGTGCTGGTTTATTTTTGTGCATCCTCACCAGGATTCATTGGAATTTGTTTTTGTTTTTGCTTTCTTTTTAAAGTGTTTCTAAATTCAAGCTATGTTTGTTCTAGATGTTTGTTGTGCCATTTGAGTTTCTGCTCAAGGTCATTGAATAGTTTTATTTCTGTCTGTTGGAGGTCACAATATGGGTGTTGAGGGCTCTTAAGGGAAGCCAGGCATCTTCTGGTGCTTTAAGACCAGTTGTATATTTCCCTTTTCAACTCAAATTTAACTGCTAAAAATCAGTTTTTAGGAGTGCATCCAAGAGTGTTTTAAAGCATTTTATATGTCATCTCATTGATATTTCTTTTTTAAGTTATTTTCTAGGTTCTATTTTAAGAGGTTCCCTACGTTATTTTTCAGGGTTATTTTGTAGGTTATTTTGTAGGTTCTTTTCTGAGTTCTTTTTTAGGTTTTTCTAGGTTATTTTCTGGATTCTTTTCTGATTTTTTAGTTATTTTTTAAGTTCTTTTCTAAGTTCGTTTTGTTGATTCTTATTATTGTGCTGTTGCAAGTTGTTTTCCAGGTTGTTTTGTAGTTTCTTTCTTAGTCATAGTTTATATTGTAGGTTCCTTTGTAAGTGACATTATTGGTTCCTTTGAATATTTATTTCTAAGTAAATTGTGGCCTTTGTTGTGGGTTCTTTTGTGGATTCGTTTGCAAAATTTCTTTTGCAGTTTGTTTTTTAGGTTTTATAGATTTTTTCAACGGGGTTCTTTCGGAGTTTTTTTGTAAGTTCTCTCAAAGGTTTCTTTTGTAAGTTCTTTTGAAGGGTTCTTTTGTGGGTTATTTTGATGTTTATGTTACAGGTTCATCTGAAGATTTTTTTGCAGGTTCTTTAGCAGTCTTCTTTACATGATTACTATTTGGACCCTTTTTTAACACAGGCCCTTTTGTGAGTTCTTTTCAACTATTGTATGTATTTTTGTAGTTTTTTTTTTGTAGGATTTTTTAGGTTCTCTTTTGAAGGGTATTTTTTAGCTTTTTGGGGTTATTTTTTAAGTTCTTTTGTAGTTTTTTGTAGTTATTTTTGTAAGTTCTTTTGTAGGTTCTTTTGTAGAATCTTTGTAGGTTCTTTTGTTGTTGGTTCTTTTGTTGGCTTGTTTCAGATTTTTGTACATTCACTTTTTTGATGTAGCATTCTTTGTAGGTATTTTTATGTAGTCTCTGTTGTAGGTTCTGTTGTAGTTTTTTCTGCTGTTGTTTCTGTTGCATTTTTGGTTGAGTTTTGGTTATGTGATGTTTTTTTATTTATTTCAAGTATCTTTTGTATTTTAACATTTTCTTCTGTATTTCTATCCCCATTTTTTCTTAGAATCTTTGTTAGTTTCTTTTGTATTTATGAAATTTCTTTCAAAATTGTTCTATCTGCTTTCATTGTTCATTTATTGTTTGTAGTTTTCTTTGTTGTGTGTTGTTTTTTAGCTTGTTTTGTAGTTTATAATGCAAATTATTTTAAAGTTTCATTGTAGTATAATTTCCAATTTCATTTGTAGTTTTTTTATTTTATTTTGTTCTTTCTTTTGTACCTTTTTTGTAGACTCTTTTGGAGATAATTTTGTAGTCTGCTTACTAATTTTTTGTTTTAGCATAATTTCTAGCCTCACTTGTAATCTGTCTACTAGAATTGCAGATCTTACTAAGCTTGTTTTGTAGGCTAATTTGCAGTTTCATATATTAGTTTTTACCTGTTTTTTTATACATTTTCTGTTTATTCTTTAGTATGTTGGGTTTTGTAGTCTATTTTGTTTTTTTTGTAGTTCTATTTCTAGCTTTGTTTTGGGATATTTTTAGTGTATTTTATAGGTGCATTGTAGTTAATTTTTGTATTTGTATTTTTTTGTTGGTTCATGAATTTCCTTCTGCTATTTCTTTTTTATCTGTCAAAGTTGTTTTGGAGCTTTTTTGTGGGATTTGCTATAGAGGATATTTTCTGGGTTCTTTTGCATTCATATCTTTTTTATACTCTTGTAATAGTACCTTTGAAGTATTTTTTGAAAAATAATTTGTAGATACTACTGTAAGTTCTTATGGAGAACCTTTTTTTGTTACCTTTACATTTCTTTGTTTTTATTGCAATCTTCTTGATAACTATTCAGGTTTTTTCAGTTTATTTTTATGATATATTTTGTAGGTAGTATTGTCAATTCTTATGAATACCCTTTACTTTATTTTGTTCACTTTGCATTTCTTTGTCATTTATGACTTCTTCTTGATAACTTCTTAGTTTTGGCCTGTACACATCTATGAAGTCTTTAAATGCCGGTGCTCAAAGTCACAGCATGAACCAGTCATATTTAAGACTATCAAGGTTACACTATGAAAGAGTAAAATGTTTGGACGTTCAATTTTAACCAATAGTTTGCCCAAATGTATTCAGTTTGTACAGAATGATCATACATTTTAATTTTTACTGGATCCCCTACATTTTTCAGTATTAGCTTTTCAAATATTTGATGCTATGTAACAGCTTTAAGGTGAATTATTAATATGGAAAATATGAGGGAACAGTATTGATGGAGATTTATATGGCTGTGTAATTTGATAAAAAATGCTTACTGTTCACTTGGTAGGTTCTAATGATTACTGATGGTTAAATATCTGACAGAGTTATCTTAGACTTGGATGTCTTTTTCAAAAGTTTGATTTGAATATATTGATATTGTTGAAGCAAATGAAGAAGAGGCTATATGATATGTTCTGGAATATTAAAAATTTGGTGCAAAATATATTGAAAAGCAATCAAAGTTCAAGAAGAGATTGCAACAAGGAAGTACAATCTTTGATATTTGTAGCACTTTTGAAAATTGCTATGATAACAATTAATAATGTTGGAACAAAGGGAGTATACTCAGGTAAACTCCCTTTGCCCCTTATCCGTTCA
>JALLOT010003567.1:0-11124 GCA_036939595.1 Thalassiosira livingstoniorum | reverse complement strand
AAACCCCGTAGAAGGAAGACTACGTCACATTAATATGACACACCTTTTTTCATTTAAAAAAAAACAAATTTCATCAACATCCATCAGAGATGGGCCATAGAGAGGCATTTGATCAACATCCAACAATCATCCCAATATGCAGATTTACTATTTGGAGCATGGCCAACATGGCTGTGCATTGGGATTTTCATAATATTGGTGTTTGCACATCATAAAACCTACCTACTTTCAACTCAATTTTGTGTCATACTAATATGACATAGTTGGACTACAGACAGCACAGGGATTTCTGCACTGCCAGAACTGCCTTCCGGATTTTCTATCTGACCACCATCATTCAGGTAATTGTCAAGGTAGTAAATAGGCATGTTGCACCCCAACATTGACTTCTTGAATATTATGAGGATTAACCTGTGTGTGCCAAGGTCACTGGGTTTTTAGAAGTTTTTACAAGTCCAAATTGCTGACAGCAAACAGCAACAATGACACCATCTCAGCCCCAAAGGAATATTTTTGTCCAAAATCACTCCATTATAACTGCAAAAAACAGTGCATTGATATCATTCATCTTTATTTTTTTGCTCCCAAAAGGACTCCAAAAATAATTATGCTCACAGTAATTGAATAGTATTATTCATGAGTGTAGATTTGAAAAGGGGTGTCTGATAAAAATTGTCAAGTCTACATGGTATGTGTTTGTGGTTAATTCCTTATGTACTGCATCATGATTGTTCAGTAGCTTTAGCCTCAACAGGATAGACTGCAGTGTCACAAAATGAAGAAATAGTAATGTTGTTAGCACAAGTACTGGATTATCCAGAACACTCATAACCCAGCAACTATCAAATCCCCAGCTACACATTTGGCCTCAGATGGTAGATGGAAGATGTGAATGTTGAGTGTTGCAATTAAAACTGAACTTGAATTCATCAATTTGTTTTCGAATATCTCCTCTTTACTCTCCAATTTGTGCTGTTCTACAAAGCAGCGGGATTTTTAAGAACTTATTTTAATCAAGTATAATTTTACCATACCCACAACAAGCCTGTTAACACAATCACAACAAGAGTAATATAATGGCAATGATATCATCTGAATTCAGCCTTCTGCATGAAATAACGATTCACTTTATACCTCGAACTTGGATGCCAGAAGAAAGGTTTATCAAATTGATCATTCAAGAAGATTCCTGCAATTCAATGCATCCACATTTTCGAGAAATAACACCTCGGCCCAAAAGCGAATTAAAATTCAATCAGAATATGCTTTCTACCGAAAATATTTTATGAAAAGTGTGGAAGAGTAACGTGTCCATTCGGCCATGCAAAGATGATTTCCATCTTGATTTCACTGCAATTCTCCACAATAAATTCTGCCCAAAAGTCGTAATAGACAACATTAGAACCGAACCATTCCATCTTCAAATTCAGCAGCAAGCTCCGCCACGCGAGTTTCATACCTCCGCAATCGCTTCGCTGGTTCTTCCCCACCAAAAACCATAGATGATGACGAAGTCCCACCGCCATCAACGGAACTCGAAATATCACCACCTCCCCTTCCTTCCCCACCGCTTCCATTTTTGTTGTGTATATCATCATGTGCATCAGATGCAGCATCTAACCTCGTAGAAAGGAAGAATGCAATATCTTGTGCATTGACCGTGCTTTTTTTCGGAACGAAGACGAAGTGTTCTGACGCATCTTCGATTCCATTATCTAAATTTCCAGCTTGATTCTACAATGATTTAGAAAGGATCAATTGGATTGATGTCAGCAGGGTAACCTGTCGCGTATTCAATTCACACTCTGCGTGCTACCTTAGGTGTCCATAAGAAAAGTAAGGTCAGCTTTCAATTGATGTTTGAGACAGAACTCACAAACGCTGCATTCAATCGTCCAAGCATTGATGGCCAATCTTCACCTCTCGCCGAACGGAGGGTGGCATCCAACGCGTCCAAATTTTTCCTCAATATTGTTGCTTGACGCAAGAAAGCTTGTTGCTGTTCATTATGTTGCCGAGGAGGAAGGCTCATTGTAAATACCAAGAGCTACTACAATAAAGTAAGCACCAAGAGGCTGAATGAAGAAGGAATGGGAAGAATGAAGGAGGTCGAGATGCGAGAGATGGTTGCTCGGTGCTCGGTCGGGCGGCGGGAGGCGGGAGGCTCGTTTTCTACTTACCTAGTTTTCCATATTGCCCCTTTCAACCATTTCCCTGACACCACGCAATACTACGAGTACCTACCTAAGTAGCTAGCTCGTGTAAGTTATTGTACCATACCGCTATCATAATTCTTTTATTTCCCTCGGTCTCTAATTGGTGAACAATGAACAATGCTGAACTGTTTTTGTCTATCTGGCCTGATCTGGCAATGCTGAAAAAGGACAACATCTAGCACCTGGCGTTGACAACAAAGACTAACAAAGAGATAGCAGCAAAAGCCGCAATACTTGACCGCATTTGACAATAAATTCTCTCTCCTGACAACTTTGATACACAAAAATGGGTTTATTTTCTACCAGTCCCCGCAGTGGTGAGAGCGATCGAGGTTTTGCAATGGATATTTTATATTTGCTTGTGACTTTGGGTTGGATTCCGGTTTTGCATTTTGCCAGATTAGAATACTCTGTTGTACTTAATTCAATCTTATTGCAGTTTTGCACTAAGTACTAACATCAATAAGGTGTGCCAATTTTGCTCCTGTTCAGACTACCAAAATGTGGACGCAGCTGCTCCCAGCGCACCGCCATTAGTGACAGCGACTGCGTACCCTGTCGGCAACCCCACCCCAACTGTCCAAACCGCACCAACTCAAGCTGAAGCTGCTGCGAAAAGTTTCATGCACACAACGCCATCGACGCAAACCACAGGTGGAGCAAATGACTTTTTTGGGCCAACGTTAGGCCGTAATCCAGCATCCATCGGCACATGCCCACGTTGCAATCAACCTGGGTCCATGACAAGAATTCGAACTTATCCTAGTTGGGAAACGTGGGTGGCATTTGGCATAATAATTTTGATATTTTGGCCGTTGTGCTGGATTCCCCTTGTAATGGAATCGGTACGTTTTGACTTTTTGATTGATTTCGGATATTTTTGGATGATATTTTGAACGGTTTTGTGTACTCGGCATTTCTAATTCTCCTGGATTGTCTTTTGCCCTTTTGTGGGCAACTTCCATTTGTCCAAAACACATTTCCCATCGTGTCGAAATAAAATGGCATGTAATTTCATCAATATCTTACCGAAATTCTTTCTCTTTCTACAACAACGGCCTCATTTCATCCGGCACCTTGGCAATGTACTTGTGCCTGGGGCACATTATGTAATATTTTCGGTAATGCAAATTTGCGATGAAATTGATGGCATGGATTAAACCGACGTGCAATAATACTTATGGCGCATGGGCAGTGCAAAAAAACAGATCACGTTTGCATACATTGTAACCAATTGGTTGCCCAAGTGACACCCATGAGTGATTTGTGCGTCAAACAAAGAGGCTGAAATGATATTGATCAAGATCGAAGAGATGAGTGTAGAGTAGATTAGTTTGGAGGTTATTGAAGTAACATTTTTTGTTTTGTGGATCAACTGAAAAAAATTTAGGAGCTGCTTAAAAATGATTTAGAATCAATGTTTCTCGATGTACTGTTGGTGTTCTGTGAAAGTTTGATAACTAAAAATAGTTAATATTTTAATTTGGAATCCGAATATTTAGCATATGGCAGAACTAGGTACATTGATCATGGTAGGATAGAAAAAGTTTTGTGTGTTGTAAAACTTTAATTTGCTTCATCTGTCTTTGTTTGATTCAAATAATTTTGCAAGCAAAGGATCCGTAATTTAAATGCATACCAACTGATGTTAAAAATGCAATGGTGCCACACCCCATTACATCTTTATCCAACAAAACAAAGAATTTGAAAGCAACGCTTAACATGAGGGACTACGAAAAATGTAGTTATTCTACTGATTCCCTCCAAAAAAGTCATAATACACCGGCACGACCGTAAGATAGTTTTTTCTGCCTGCTCATTAAATCATAGGCTTACAACATCCAATGATCACTCTACATTATTAAGGTCTTTTAACTTTCTTAAATAAGGATCATCCCTATCCAATGCTATTACAGGCATTTTGGTACCAAAATTGAGCTGCATTAATAACTGCAGCAAACAAAGTTTCTCTTTCGGAGGACCGAATGTCCCAGAATTGTTGTCAATTATCAAGGCTGTTCCCGCTTCCAAAGCTCGTGGACTATTGGCATCAAAGAAAAATTCCCCACTGTAAACAACTTCTTCCGCGCCTCCAGCATGCAAAGCATGCTTAGACAAAAAGTCCATTGCCAATTTTTTGCTGGTGACGGAGAAGTGCATGTGAGAGTCCGGCATGATGACGTATGTATATCTAGGACACTTATTAAGCTGTGATGGAAATTCTGAATATTCTGCATCTTTTACATGGCAACTTTGCAGCATTGATTCAAAACTTTCCATCCCCACAATTTCATGTACGAGATGATCAGAATTCATGAAGTCATTCGAATAGGCCATGTAATTCTGCATCTGAAGTCCCAACCGTAGCATTTTAGACCCATGTGTATTGCCATATATTTGCTGAGCTGCTTTGTAATCTCTATTCCAACCTTTACGGTATCCTTGAAAAACCATGTCAACGTGCCAAAGTCTAACATTGTACGTACGAAACGGTGAATAACTCATTATGGTCCCGTCATCAATAAGTTGTTGTAGAGCCCCTGATGCATGATTGAAATTCGTGACACAGAATAAAGTTGGAATAGGCAATTCAACGATGGGATTGGTGACAGATCGAAGGCTCTGAAGAATTATTTCTGTTCCTTCATTGTGGTCCATGAAAACAGAGTGATTTTCCCAATACACTTCTACATCAATGAATCCACCCATTTTTTCCCTACCCGACACACGTCCAATGTGGGTGAGTTCTACTTTGTTCCGAAAAGCACATTCTCTGGTTTCAAATTTCAGTATGGTTTTTGAATCCATAGTACAGTGTCCTACCTCATCATCTTTGCTGCATAGGTGCTGATCCCAAACAGATAGTTTCAAATATTTTTCTTCGGTGACTTTATTCGGATTAAACGGAAAAGTCACAGACCAATCAAACTGGCAATCACTACCGGCTCTCAATTGTGTGATGCTCCTTGATGAGTTCCGACCAAATTCAACTATGACGTAGGGGTCAATTTTGTGGAAGGGGCTGGTTTTGTACAGTTTGGATCCACCTTTTATTTTGACATGAAGGGCTGCTGGTGGGATTTCGATGTCGGAGCGTCGGAGAATATCTTCGGGGATACGAGCGGATTCAAGCATTTTTGAGTCACGGTCGATCGTCGACATTGTTAGAGCTTACTTACATCAGAGAAGGCTAGAGCGAGCGAGAGTGTTGTGAGTAAGACCTTATGCTGATAAGTAGTATTGTATGGTAGCATCTGTGGTTCAGTTGCATGCTTGGTGAAGTGTTGCGTGTGTTGGAAGTTGGAAGATTGAAAATAATAGTACGGCACTACTACAAAATAATAGGAGTAATACTACTTATCTTCTATCTTAGATATGTAGGAGGATATAGTCTGATCCTACCAGACTGAATCCTACCGGATTTCATACAGGACATTCCAAAAAAGTTACAATAATTTTTTTATTTGCAAAAAACTACTTATCGCTATTTTATCACTAACTATATTGCCATTAATATGTCATATTTCATAGAAAAAAATGATCGCATTTATACAGGGGCATGGCGCAAAGAAAATATTTGACCTTGAAGTTTTGGTGTTCGGCCTTTTGAAACTCGAAAATATTTTTATGAGCGCAGTGCGCGTGCTGCCTCTGGCCCCTAATCTATCCAGAAACAAATTTTTGATTCCACTAAATAACCCTAATCTGGCCTTATATCAGCAATCATATGACGTCATTACAGTATATGACGTCATGCATGCGGGGTTTGGGGGTTTCAACCTTCCAAAGTAATTTTAAATTTTGAGGTCACATATTTTATTTACGCTTTCCCCCTGCATTTATATGTAAGAATTCACCGGATTTCCCACAGCGAAAGCTCTTGAGAGCTTAGGCATAGTGGTCGCTGGTTTGATTTTTGCTCCTGATACAAAATTGCTTACGTCGTCGCGTTTACGCGATGACGTAATTTTAAATTTTTAGCTGTAACCAAAAAGCTGATGTTTCTAACCCTAAACCTACTTGAATTTTAACTCGACCAAAATACAAAATTTTGTACTCCCTTCAAACGAAAAAAGTGAGGGTTAGGGTTATTTTTTTGGGTGTTGATTCAGAGAGAAGCGAGGAATCCGCCCAAAAAAATAACCCTAAACCACACTTTTTTCGTTTGAAGGGAGTACAAAATTTTGTATTTTGGTCGAGTTAAGTTTCAATTAGGTTTAGGGTTAGAAAAATCATTTTGGTTTTCAGCCAATTATTTAAATTGTTCTACTTAGGAAAATACTTGTTTTATTTGCTCAAGACATTTCCCTACCAAGATTTTCACCCTAACCCTTAAACTAAATAATGTCCGGTATGATTCAGCCCAGTATGTATTTCCTGTAGATTTCCTGTAGAATGACCGGTAGGATTCAGTCCAGTAGGATCAGACCGTGTCTGTAGGATATTGTGAGGGGTAATTCACCACTCACCACTCATTTCTCTGTAGAAGTGAGAATAGGATCTAGTATTAAAAATGTACCTTTTTGTGGGACAGAAAAAATGGACAAATGTACCTTTTTCGTGGGACAGAGGTAGTGTTTGCTACTAATAATCATACAAAAAATAATTGCCACTTTTGATACTCCAAGTCTTTTCATAAACTCCGTTCACTTCGAATCCCTGCGCACGTACTTATTACGATTTTTGGTCGTTGGAGATTCACTTAGGTTAATGTCAGTTAAGGGGGTGTGTAATGTGTAATTCACCACTCATTTCTCTTTTCCCCTAACTTTTTAACAGGCTGCTATGAAGCTACCTCGACACCTCACACCTGACATTGCAACATTATTTGTCTGATCATCGTACTTTGTCGGGTGTTACCTTTTCTGGCCTAATGATTGAGCTCCCATCACAAGTGTTGACACTCCAACATCACTGCATTATTTCCCACTTTGACACAATTCGACATGGACAGATCAAAACAAATATTATCTAGAGGGTAAAAAGTACCAGTTCATACATTGAAAAATTTGTATGTCAAAAGGCTTATGTCTTATATTTATATGATTTTAAAGAAAGATTGCATTGTAATGACACAGAATTACAGAATGAAGCACTTTAAAAGAATTGAAAAGAGCATAATAGAATCAAATGATGGCTGTAATAATGACAATTTTCTCAAATAGCCCTAGTGATAAACCTTAAGATCACAGTGGTGGGGTGTTGGCCCATCGGTGTTGGTCAGCTTTTTTGAGCTGACAACGCACTTGGTGTTGAGATTTTAATCTGTCTGACACCAGACAACTGGCATTACTCCACTTTGTGTTGTGATTTTGGAGAGCTTAGGCACAGTCTACTTGGGGTTTTAGAAGTTGCGATTTTAAGTAACTGTGTTTTTGCACTGTAAAAGTGGTCTGGAAAAGGCGATGTGACATGGGACATCCATTCAATCGACAGGTCACTGACACCCCTCTGGAAGCAAGTCCCAACTCTTGTGGAAAGTGCAACTGATTTTTCCACACAAAAAGTAGTTGCAATATGGTATATCCTTTACATCCATGCTACTTACACTTTTTCTCAATAATATTTTACAAAAGTATATTTTGGTATCTTTGTACCTATCCTTTTATAGGTGGTTGTGGTAGAATTGAAAAGGTGTATCTAATCTCATTTTTTGGTGCATGATGTAATGTTGCAAACAAACGTACGTACCAACGCACCTACCTAAGAAGCAAAGTACCTACATCTGGTACCATTCTACTCTCTATCTAGTATCATTGAGTCTCATTCCTATGGTACCTACTACTTCCTACCTGTTCTCTTATGTATTCGCTCAACACTTTTACAACTTCTATGAAAAAGATCAGGGGAACTTAGAGACGACCATCAAAAATAGTTGCAATTCAAAAGTTGTGCTACAGATGGAGTAGGAGTAAAATCTCATTATTGAAATTACTTAAAACCTTGCAACTATTAAAATTCCAAATAGATTGTGTTTTAATTGCCTATTTTCCTGACATAATTGGTCAGACTTCACAACATTGGCTTGTCGCTGTGTCAAAAGTCAGATAATGGAGTACCTTAATAGCAGCCTTAGCATTGTCTACTGGCAACAATACTTAATGACAATATCATCTACACAACTATCACGATAGCAACAGCAGAAATAACACCAAATAAACTTATCAGCAAGCCATCAAAGAGGGACTGCACCATGGCCAGAGATATCAGCCTTTGACCCCATCAGAGCTTTGAGCATACTCAGCCTCCACCCCTCCCATTGCTTGTAAATGACAACATTTACTGTTATTGACAACGCTGGATCAGTCTCGCCTCCTCCTTCCAATCATTCATCTGCTACCAGTTGATCAGACAAATCAACCCAAGACCATGATAGTATCTCTGCCTCAGTTGTGTTTTTTGAAAATTTCCTTTTCGTCATTCTGACAATTTCAGTCTCCTAATTAAAGATGAGGATAAGATTGCCAATGACAACAATATTGTTGGTGGTGTTAAGCTCAAACAAATCTACTTAATGATTTTATATCATTTGACTAAGCTTAAACCTCTCTTCTAAAAAGGTGCTGGCAAATTATCAGGGCTATGAGAGTACAGTATCAATTATCAATGAGCAAGTAATTTTTGAGGTCAGTCATTGCTTGGTTATAACTGAAAAATTATCCAGGTCTCAGTTCCTTGTTCATTATTGACTATTATTTATTAGTTTTTTGTTATTTTTGTCACAGTCTTTCCATTCATAAATTGTATTGCTTGTACTTACTCAGAAAAATCTCAGTAATTTAGTACTCCTATGTTTTATTCTATGGTATTCTATAGGATTGAATTGCTGTTGACCTTTTGCTGTTACCAAATCATCATGTGGTTGGGCATAGATTTCTAAAAACAAATGACAAGAAATGAATGTCGATAGACAGCATTGCATCTCATTTTTAATTCTAGCAAACTCAACCCACCATTAATAATAGGAGAAAAAACAACAATAAGTTGATTGTTATAACTTGATTCAAAAAAAAGGTTATCAATACCTTAAAATTTAACTGTGTGTTGTGTGTTGATATTTTTTACCATATTTCATTAAAGAAAAATAAATACTATGAGCATCTGGTAGTGATGCAAAAAGTAAGAGCATCACCACTACAGTGAGAAAAGATATACAAAAATGGTACTTAGGACAAAATCAAATACCCATTAATAACAAAAAAATCTGATCTGAATTATGTTTTTTCATTTAGAGCACTCCAACACTGTCTAGATTAAGGCAATACATTATTACAAATGGTAATGAGATAATTGGAGAATTTGCTCTTGTCATTTGTTCATGTTCGACACATGATATTGTTATATTGTGAGGACAAAGTAAAAATGAATGTTTTTGCTAACAATATAATTCCAATACCAATAATAGAGAAGTGCGCATTTTCAGTCACCATTTCCCCCTAATATGAGATCAAGCACAAAACTAATACACAAATTCTCCTTGAAACTTACTAAGGAATGTTTCTTAAGGTCATATAATATTACTAAAAACTATTGAATGAATCAACAAAAACACAACCAAATTATGTTAAAATTATGGGAATAACATCAAATGAATCAAGTCTTGAATTGAGTTCCACCATTATGTCTCTATTTAACACATTATTAAAACTGAAAACTGCTTGGTAGACTTGGAACAATATGACTGCATAAGTATTGTAGTATCTTTGAATGATTTGTTTCATTTATTTTTATCTATATCATTTAGAATGAAACATGAAAATAAGTTCATATGCTTGCAGTAAATGATGCCCAGGATTTTGTGCTGACTTCTGTTCTCCCCAGTGGAGGGATGACATACTGAACACTACCCCCAATCTAATTTGCAAATAGTGTACCCAGAGAAGCAATTTTGATCATAAAAAACTAGAAAACAGCACAATTGATTTAACGCATTTTAATAAACCATAAAGCAAAATATCACACTCTGTTTACTTTTTCTGTTTTTGTATATACTATGTTGTAATGCAGTCAAGGTCACAAATTTTGTAATGGAACAATGAGTTCTTGTGTAAATAAAACAAGGTGTATATTATTTGCCCCCTGCAACCCACAAGCAAAAAGTGGTAATGAGAGTATCATACTAGAACATACTTACCAAACATTGGTATTGTGTTGAAAAAGCACTGTATGTATTCTTGTCCATTTTTAATAATATTTATTATAGTTTTTGAGATGTGTTAGAGTTTAGGAAAGGCAAAGTCCAACAATAACTCATTTCCATAATCCTAAACCAGTTCTGGTTTAGGATTATAAACCTAAACTGGAACTGGTTTAGGATTATAAACCTAAACCAGAACTGGTTTAGGATTACTGAGGCACCCCAGTTTAATAGGGTTCCAGAGGTCTAGAGACCTTGAAAATATTTTAAAATTTTTAGAAGATCAGTAACAACCTGCAAATGTGATTTGCATGTTCAGATTATTTATATAGTAACCACTAGAGCAATTTCACTAAAAACACTACAAAGCTAGGGAGTTTGCATGACAAATTTGCTAAAATCAAGATAAATTAGTCACGAGTTTGATTGTGCAATAATTCTGCTAGAGTCTGAGGAAAAGTGGGACTCAGAATATCCTTTTTTTTGGTAACAGAGTAAAAGAGAGGAAGCCTTCTTAAAGCACCATCACCAGAAAAAAATGGTCTTGGATTAGCTTAAAAGAAATTTTTTAGCTAATCCTAAACCAGAACTGGTTTAGGATTATGGCTTACAAATTTTTAAAGGTAAACCGGAACTGGTCTAGGATAAGGCAAAAAACACTATCCCTTAATTGACATGGCTAAACCGGAATATACTCCAGTTTAGTATCATTGGTGCAAAAAGTGCCGTACCCTGTATAAAACTAAAATATACAGGTACTTAAAAAAAAGA
>JALLOT010003566.1:0-11118 GCA_036939595.1 Thalassiosira livingstoniorum | reverse complement strand
GCAGGTATCAGGTATCAGTGTATTCAAACGTGGCAGCTGCAACCAGCTGCAACCTACTTCACATCATATCAATAGTTACTCGCACCATTGAATTGAAGTTCTAATCTTCATCCCATAGAATAGAATGTTTTTTAAGAATCAGATACAACATTATCTTTATCAATAAGATTGATATTGCTGATTCGGCTTTTACAAAAGATGATAACTACCAAGATGTTAAAGTGTACTTGCAATGTCTTTAAATACAGAGATTTCAAAGTTCTTCTAATTGCTGAATACTACAAAAAAATAATGTTGGCATGGAGTACATCATATTGGAATTTTCATGTTACACAGACAACATACACTTTGACTGTTTCCAATCTGATTCATGTTGCAACATCAATGAAATTTAATTTTGAAGTAAGATTGATGCAAGTATGAATATTTTAGTTGGTAATATTATTGATAAAATGAACATTTCATGAGCCTTTATGTGTTTGGAGCTTTTATTGTTGGGTCATTTTTGATAGAGCAATGTGTCTTTTTATGATGAATTTTCAGAAAATTGATACAGGAATTTATAGCCTGAGAAACTGTACAAGTAAGAAGATTTGACTAAGTAAGGTTTTCAGTAAAAGAAATTTAATTTGGGAATTTTCCTGATTTTAGAATATTCATTTAAAATGGGGTTTGATAAAATCAAATTTATATAGAAAGGCTTAACATTACAAAAAACATTTCTGTGGTTGTTGCAATGATACGAGAACATGGAAATTCAATTTTAGAGTTTTTAGTACAAGAATGAGTTCATGAGATTTTTTGGTACAGGATTTTTTAGATATCATTTGTACTAAACAGTTATTTTGGAATTGTCATAAATATAGACAATGCATGTTGCTTCATACTATATGTTGGAGGTCATATATACAAGAATATGTAACTTGGGGCATTGAAGTAAGAATATCTAATTCAAGAGATGCATTGATTGAAATATATTTCAATTGGAAGATAAGTAGATATAAGCATAACAAATCTTGTTCACAAGTGAAAAATTGAAGTAAGAAAGTTTGGCAGAAATTATTTATAATTTAGTAGCAAGTATAATAGTAAGTAATTTGGTAATGATAGTTTTTCATGGAAAGTATTAGAGCTTTTACAGAGGGAGAGTGTGCTACTTAATACTTAATTATTTTAATATTTGAAGGGCTTCAGGTCTTTATTCTTTTTGGTGGAGGGAGTTGTTTAGTTTGTTATTGTTGGAAGGATGTGGCAATAGATATGTCACATTGGAATCAATTAGAATATATTTGATTTGGAAGATTTATTAGAACAAACTTAATTAATCTGGTTTATATTAGCATAATAAATTGAAATAAGAAAAAATATTAGCAGTTAAATAGAAATTGGTAGCCAGTAGAATAATGAGTAGTCTGGTGATGATATTTTGTTCCTAAGGAGAGCCTCAGAAAGGAAGAATGTGCTACAAGATACTGAAGTGGGAATTTTAAGAAAAAGAGGGCTTCAAGTTTTTATTTTTTGTTGTTGAGTTTTTTTTACATTTTACTGAAAATTATAATGTTATGGACACGTCAAATTGGAAAGAATAGTAGAAATGGTAAAACTTGTGTTTTTAAAATGTTTCTTTTGAAAACAAATTCTGTGATTTATGGCATTTTTTCCAAAATCTATCTCAATATATTATGGCAAGAAAACCCTAATGATGAATTAGACAATTTAATATTTTTTCAAAAAAAGAAATGATCACTTGACATTACTAACAAACTTCACCACACCAATTTTTTTAGCTTTATACAGTGAGTAAGACACTTAATTATTTGGAAATGATTGACAAATATTGCAGAACAGGCATTTTTGGCAGTTTACTCAACATAAATTACATTTGCTACCTAGTTAGCTCTTACAGTATGGTATTTTTTGCAATGCACATTGTTTCATTGACAGCCCATCAAATCAAGGGTTGGTCAGATTGTAGTTAGTACACAGTAACAAAAATTATTATTATTATTAGTGATGATAAAGGACGACTGATACATATCACAGTGACTGTAACATACCATAAGATCACTCTCATGGACAAGTATCTTTAATGGAAGAGAGGAAGTATAGAAGTTGCCATAACAAGGCTCTCTCTAATTAAAAAGTGCTGCAAAATACCTGCAACTTATGTATCAATTGGGTCATTCCTAAAAATGTTAGCAATACAAAATTGAAGTTGAATTACTATCAAACACATAAAAAATATCATCTAAGATCATCTATCTAGATATTACACACACAATACCACAACATTATTATTACAACACTACTGAGATACCACCATAGTGCTGCTGAGACCAGCACCAGAACCTATTAGACTCACCCCTCCTTTCAAGATTCCCAGGACTATGACACCATGCTGTAAAAGAGCACTGTGATATGTTTCTTGGGGATATTGTAAGTCATTGTCACCTGTGATTTGCTTTGTGATTTGAATTAATCTTTCAATCATGGCACCTAACTTGGTTGCAGCTGCTGATTGTTGAATGAGTGTTGTGTGAGTGTAATTTCTGTTTGTTTTACTGACACTAAAACAGCACCACACATATTCACTTCTGCAAATGATTCAATTGTAAAGGAGCACACAGCTTACATGCATTTTGGCTATGATGATAGAGCTTTCACATGAGCATCTTTGGTTTCAACTATGTTGATTGTTTGTAAGCTTCTTCCACATTGATTTGTGGCTGTGTTCTGGCTATCTGCATAATCAACTATACAAAAATGTTCCTTACACAGAACTAGGTCAATAAAAATCTAAAGCAAGGGCCACCATAGGGTTACAATTACATACTACACATGAAATGATGATCATTTTAAGTTTATCACAGATCTATGATGAGTTGACATTGTTAGTTTTGAATAGTTTTGGATTTAGCACTTGATCTGAAGAATTTTCAGTTGAAATTGTCTCTTTCAGTGATTTCAAAATTTACTAATTAGTACAAGTGTTACCAAAATGACATTTTTTAAAACACGTGATTATAAGAATTTTGAGAAAGCCATAATGAGTATATGCTGCCATATCAAAAAGATATTTGCTGGATTCCACATTTGTGGATATGGTAATTCTTTAGATAACATTCTGCATTCTGCAGCATCAGCCACAGAACTTCTGCTAAAACTACAACAAGTTATTCCTGATATTTTTTACTCGTTCAGTTACATCTAATTTTGCACTGTGGCCATGTGTGACTTCAACATAATGTTAAGGTAATTTGTTTGTATTGATTTAATTGGTAATTTTTGGTTTCATTTTGTGTGTTTTTCTATTTATCATGAGCATGCTAGTGTCTTCATTTCTGAATAGAATGACATCTTCTAGTATTGTTCATTCTTTCACTGTATGCTGGAACAGAACATCACTACAGCCAATGATCTTATTTGTAAGTCAAGAAAAAAGATACAGACCTAAGCAAATGAACTACTCAACCAAGCCACTTTAATGAATCACATAAACTTGAGATGCAATTTTTCATTGTTTTCATTGTGCACTACCATACTTTTCCATTTCTGTAACCAATGTGGTGGCCATAAATATCATTCATTTCTTGTAATCCATTACAATTCTAATGTTCTAATTAAAGTTATTAAGTCAAATGATATTGTACTACTAGCTTCAATGCAATATGTAAAAACTATTTTCAATCCTTCCTTTGGAGGGGTTGCTTTGCAATGTTTGTGTCTATCTTCTACTTGTACTGGTGGTAAAGCACCATGGTTTGTAGAGGTTGGAAGTTGGGGCTATCTGCAGGGTCACCCTATCCAAAAGTATGCACAGGTGGGTGACTGGTTATTCTACCCAATATTTGTTGCATAGAAAATGTGCTTCAATTGATTTTATTGCTATTTTGTTTCTCATTTTTTAATAAGGTGTCTTAAACAGTAAACTGTTGCATATTTACTGCAATGAAGAGCATCTCTTTCATTTGTTTATTTATACAATTCATATTTGGAATGAAATTGAGTAGAGATCAAAATAGTCTTTGTTAAGAATATTTGATCCAATGTGACACTCAGAACTAATTATTTTAGGATGATCATGATATGAGAAAATATATTTTTCCCTATCAATCAACTTCCTTAGACTAACTAGTACTAAGAGATCCATATTGAAGAATCATTTTATCATCTAAAAAAAGCTGTTAGAGTTTCAATCTCCTTATGAAATTCAAAAGAATTCATGTTTCAAGTTCCAGAAAAAGCAATTTGCCTGCATTGATTGTATGTCGTTTTCAGTCTACTACAGTTGATTGCCCAAATTGTTGAGATTAATAGACTCAGACCATTGAATATCAACAACTTACCATTCAGCACTGGATTTGTTTGTATTATCATCAACAGTTTTGCTGAGTTGTCTTGGTTTTGAAAGTAGTTTTGCAACAAAGTATGATTGACCCTTGCAGCTTGTTCCCTGATTGTTGTTGATTCTCACAATTACTATTTTGCCCTCACACAGAGAATTACAGAAGTCTTGAAATGAAGTCCCTTCCCTAGTCTCTGGTGTGTCTCTTACTATTTTTAGTGGTACAGAAATATTCCTTGGAATAGCACCAACAACATTTGTTAGTAAACAGTTTCAATAATCTTCCATTAAGCAATTATCACATGCACAACCTTCTTTGCGGTGAATTAATTCTGATGTTTTTATTTCATTCCCCTGCAAAGCATAAAAGAATTTCCTTGCACTACCCTTGTATCCCCTTTCTACTCCAATGTGTTTTTCATTGAATCCTCCTTCTGGATAAAAGAGATACACTCTGACATCAAAGACAAACATACCCCCATATGGATTGTTACCAGAATGTCACATCTGATTCCTATCTTTGTTTGGCCATGGATATTCATAGGCAAGGTGCATGACAATAATTCTTGATTGAGGTCCAAATGATTTTGATGAAGTCTTCTGGTCGTTTTTGTATACTGTATAAGTATAAGGCTTACTGTATGTTTCTCTATCAGAAAACCCCTTTCCATGGTGCTCAGGATTTTGTCGATCAACAAATTCAATGCCAGTTCTTGACTTGAAATCTGAGTATTTAGGAAAGCATGTAAACCTTGAAATTGATATTTGTATCCATCTCTTACATCAACTATTTTATTAATGTTGGTTTGTAAGAGCACTGTGACACCATCCCACTCTCTGGATTATCATCACTCAAAACTCTATGATTCTCTTGATCCACCATGATAACCCTTCTTATCATGGACAAGTCTGTTGTCCCTAATCTTTCCACTCTCTAGAATTTCAACAGCAACATCAGAGTGGACACTGTAGTGATACTTTGCACTTTCTTTGTCCTTTCAAAAGGCAAATATTATGATCATTTCACAATGAACAATCCTGCTTGTACCTTGTTTAATTATTTCTTTGATTGCCCTAGGATATCTGACCCTGGACAGTGGGATTAGAAGTGACACAGACCAAATCACAGTTGTGAGACTCCGGATACACACAAGCCACACAATGAGATTGAATGGAATGAATGTCAAATGAAAAGTTAGCATGAGCATGAGGAACATTCTTGCATAATTGTGGTGAGTGTGGGTCAATTGCTGGCCTCTTTGGATATTAGTACAGCGTTTATTGGCAACAGACATGATCCAATCCCAGCTAACTCTTTGTGTATGTTCCATATTTTGTCAGCATACCCATTAGCATTAGTGCAAATATGAACTCCTTCCTTGTACCATTTCATGGTAGTCATTCTGTGGTAGTAGTGATGATATTTTACCTGCTAAAACCACAGGATTAGCTAGTCCCAGGTTAGTTGGACTGGACACCAGCCCCCATGGCACTAGTTGTCAGCAACACAAAGTCATGCATGACACTACCTCTCATGTCACAGAAAATTCCTGAACCCTAGTAGGTAGTATATTGAAAGCATGTTAATACATGCTTACTAGAGCATACTAGAGTGTCAGCACCTACTCACTTAGTAGCCATAAAATTAGTAAAGTCCTAATTTTTAGCCACTTGGTAGCATCTATGATCACTGTACACTTCAGCCTGATTAATTACACCTAAAAAACATCAAATCCCCACAAGATGGAGATGGTTCAAATTTTACTGTTGGAAACACCAACAATTGATATTATCAAGGCAAAATTAATCATCTACAAATCTTTCACTAAAAATCGTGAGGTGCCAACATTTGCTGGAATTAAACATCTTCAAAACCAACTTTTTTCAATGCACAAGGTATCAAAATCAGCAAGGGACCCATTGGGTTTGTGGGACTTGTCAAGCATGCCCAAACATATGTTGACATCACTGACAGGCCTTGGATCAATTACATGAACCCCAGTAATGTGCCAGCATATGCACATAATGCAACAAATACCAACATTGCCATGATCAACAGCAAATGAAAGTACCATTGAAAAATTTCAAAACAATGGTCAACAAAGATGTGGCTTTAGCAAGCCAAATCATTGAAGCAGTCCCAGAGTCATCCTTGAGAGGAATTCTGTTTGGAAATATTGGTTTTGGCAATTGCAAGGCAGGGAAACTCTTTGAGCATCTTTATCAACAAAATTCAGCCTCAGTGCACACCATGAATCAAAACTGTGAATCCATGTCAAGACCATGGGCACCACAGGAAAGTATTGAAGACCTACTGTTTGCACAAATTGAAAATGGGTAAGAGGCAGCATGGGCAGCAAATAAGCAAAATACAACTGATCAACTATTACAGATTCGTGAAACCCTCATTGTCAACTCAGGAATCTTTGAATGTGCATATGAATATGAAGTGTGGTTGGAACTACCAATACCAAGGACATGGGTTTTGTTCAAAGAACATTTTTGCAAAAAGGCAAAACCATGCAGGATTACCACCTGTGCAACAGGGCAGTTAGGATTTAATTCTGAATTTGCAGTCAACTCTGAGGGTTGCCATAATGAAGATGAACCATTGCAACAAGCCATGGAACAGTTTGCACAGACACAGAATACCAATTCAAGTGCAATAGTTAGCCCATCTGAGCTCTTCCCTGGTCTTTTGATTTCAACAAACTCATTCTATGAAAACTTATCTTTGGTCATTTCAACTGTGCAAACACACATTTTGATCAGAGTTGATATTCCTATACATTCATTTACTAGGGTGTATTGATGCTGTGAGAATTTCAAGCAACAAGCATCCCAGCTACACGGACTTCTGTCCTAAGCTAAAAAATTTCCATGACAGCATTTGGGTTTGAATGAAGAAAACGTTTCAAGTGCACACCTCCATCATTTTCAATTGTGCTCTGTCACTTGAATAGTCAAGGTCAACACCCAGGAAATCATGTTCTTTCCTCTTTTGGTTTTAATTGTATCTACTTTTCCTTTAACCAGTTTCTGAGCTTTGTGACTTCATTGCCACTAGCATGTGGGACTTTTAAATTGTCCATGTACTGGACAATGGTTATCTGGCTTCCATTTATTTCCTTGTTGACAACACAATGATTGTATTCATTTAACTCAAACCCATCTGAAAGTAGATCCAAAAGTAACTTTTTGTAGAATAGAAGGGCATATTTAAGTTGTTCATAAAACACAGCTCTTGGATGCACGTACAGTCTACCTCACAAATTAGAACAACCATTACACCCTCCATCTTGTAGGAAGGCATCAGGAATGTCCATTGTCACTACATCTCACCTCTTGTGAGCATTTACTGCATAGGTGGAAAGAACTGCATTAGTGATGGCAGCTGACAACATGACCTCTTCTTTTTTGAAAATATGCTGGCTTTGATGGTCTGGTCCCTCTTGTGTTTAATAAACATCAGGGATGGAAGTTCATCTTGTTGTCCCTTTTCCCTTGTCATTTAGTTTTAATGTATCTAAAGGCTCAAATACATTGTATGTAAGCATTTGAGTTAACTCCCTTTTCACTTCCCAAGAACCTTCATTGCCAAACTTCTTCAAACCAGCTTTCAAACTGTACTGCATCAGCATGATAGCCACTGGTTTAGATTCACATTTTGGGTTCTTCCCCATGTATTGTAACAAGGATATGTGCTCCTTGAAACCCTTGTCTTCAACTTGGCTGTGCTTAAAATCATCAATTGTGTAACTGGTAGGCCTTGTTACATTCTCCCAAGGCCTCAGCCTTCTTTCAATCCCATATTCATTCACTCCAGTAATATCTGCTCCTTCATTTTCAATGTTTACAGTCCCTTTCTTGACTCCCACATTGTCCTTCTCTATCTTAACTTGTCTCTCTTGGTTAGGGAAAAGTGCATCCATCAGCAGAGGTGGGATGCTTTCTTTCTGGGCTTTGCCTTGCATTATCAGGTGAGACAGCTTGCCACCATTCAAATCTTCATTTCTCATGGATGATTTGGCCTCCTGCAAATCTTTATCCTCTTTCATCCTCTGCATTTTTTTTCAACTTTATTTGACCTGGTCAGTCATCTCCAATTTCTGGGTATAGCTCTGGAATGCAGGATATCTTACTTTTTTGTCCTTTGATGGTGCCCAGTCAAATGGTTCCTGTATCCTATTTAAAAAATCCATTGCTTTCCATCTTGTTTTTCTTTCTTATACTAAAGTTCTACTTTTGTGATGATGTTTCCAGGAATTGAAAATTCAGTAAATTTATTATCTTTCTTCCAATAGTCAAACTGAAGAATTTTTGATCCTTGATAATTATCAATTGGTCCCATAGTTATTACTGACCTATTACAAGTTGCCTTGGTGTTAATAGGGATGGGATCATCAAAGGCTTTGCAGTAAAGGCCAAAAAGATTCTTGCAATGTTATTCAAAATTGAGTCTTTGGCAGCCAATAATTTATCATGGCCCTAGCTTTCTTGAAATGCCTGATTTTATTGGATTTTTTTTTGAGCCACAGTGTTGTGAAAGGAATGAACTGCATTTTCATTCATCCTGTCATGTGAGGTAATGGAAGTGTATTAATAATTCAACAATCATGCTCTTCAAGCACTCAAATTTTCTTTCTATGTCAGAGACAGTGTTGTTTTTTGCAGTTATGTTTACAGTGGCATTGTCTAGCTTTTCATCTTTTTTAAGAGTTATCCAATCATCAAGATAGTCAGAACTATTAACAACCCCTGGGACTACAATTGAATAACCTTCTCAAGACCATTCTTTGATTCCCCAATTCCTCTCCTAGGATAATTTTGCACAGCTAAAATTGGATCTTTCTGGACATAGTCACCAAAAAGGCATTTTATCAATGAATATCATGTGCACCACAAGTGTAACACATTTATGAAGCCCAATAGAACTAATTGACACTACCATGTAGTTCATATGGACAGCTTCATACTTCTCTCTTGCTGTCTCTGTCTTTCTCTGGCTTGCTGTGACATTTGGACCATACATTTTGTTGGAAGTAGAGGTTTCTTTTTTTCAGATACATCTCCCTTTTGGCCTTAGTTGAATGGGTTCCCCACTAAGTTCTGAAGTCTCCTTGTATCACTGGTCTCAACAACTTTGCATATTGTAAATCCTTCCACATTTTTGGCCACAGTGTTGACTGGGGTGATAGCATCACTCCCTCCCTTGATCAAGTTGAGATAGTGAAGCCCATTTGGACTCTGCTTGAACTTGGTTTGATGTTTCCCATCTTGGGTATGATCCACAAAGGATTTTTCTTTTTTGGTGTCATGGATGATTTGAAATACTTTCTTTTCTAGATACACCATCAAAAAATATTGGCAGTCCCATGTGAATTATACCAAACATTAAGACTTCCAAACTTTGCTTGAAGGTTGGGTGATGTGGATCTGGTGTTACAATGATTTTGAATTGTCCAATTCACCTTGGCAACATCTTTGAGGTGGGCATGATTTACTAGCTCATTTATAGTTTGTTGGCTGTCCAGCAATAGCCAGGTTTTGTTAGTTGAAACCCCTCTTCTAATCGAATGAAAAGAGTAGTCATTGCTATCATCAAAGTCATTGTCATTGTTATATTGGGAATTCATACAATCATTCCTTTATTTTTGGGGACAGTCAAAAGGAAATTATGGTTTTCAATAGCACCACAACTGTATCATCCCACATTCACATCATTATTGAAAAATAAACAAATGGACTTCTTCTTTCCCTCTTGTTTTTGAGATATAAACAGCTCTCATTTGCCATCACTGTTGTTGTTGTCTTCACAATCTTAGTTGTCTTTATTTTCCTTAGTAAAAGCTAGTTATCCAACATAGTCAGATCAACCAGTTTTTTTTTTGAATTTTGTAGTTGTTCAGTAGTGTGAGGCTGCATCAAGTGTTTTGTGGTAATTGTTGGTACCTTTTATGTAGTCATTGATTCAGTCATCTTTCACTGTTTTATATCTGTAGTTATTTGCTACACTGATGAACAGAGATTACTTTCCCTTGGACCGTCTCCATCATAGCTTTCTCTTCATTATCAGTAGGACTCCCATGTGTAGCAGCAGGGATGTTTTTGTAATAATCTTTAATCAAACCTGATTCAGTGTCAAAGCTTCCACCATAGGCTTCCATGACCTCCACTACTGCCTTGAATTGTTTAAAGATATTGGATTCATTCATTTGTAGGTTTTGATAGAACAGACAAACCCCTTTCTTGGCTTGAGTTAGTGCATAAAATCCTTGGCATTTTTTGTCAAACCAACAAATCACGCCTCTGATGAATAGCAGGAATTGGATGACATCCTGCAAAGCCTTTATTTTTTGAAAATTTGTCACTCCCTCTAACTACTTTTCAGATTTTCCAATCTCTCTCTGTAAACCAGTAGTATGAATGCTTGTTTCCTGTTGTCTTCCAAAGCTTCTTGTTTTTTCTGTGCATTCTTTAACTTGAGTTCCTTCAAAATAATTTCTGGCAAACCAATTGCAGCTCCTGTTAGTGAAGTTGTAATTGTGATGGTATTAGATCCAACTCTCTCATACCGGCTGGTAAGTTGGAAGCATTTGCATATTCTCTTTACATGTAGTAAGAAAATTTCCCAGTTGATTTATTGAATAGTGCAATACACTTCAGATACCCATAATTAACAGGATAGTATGTAACTTGTCTCTTGAGAAAAAAAAAAAAAAAAATAATAAAAAGGAGATAGTATTACAGGTATTCTACGTACCCGATAATAC
>JALLOT010003565.1:0-11125 GCA_036939595.1 Thalassiosira livingstoniorum | reverse complement strand
ACCCCAGGCAAGACTAGGTTTACCCGGTAAATTACCCTTTACCGGGTAAATTACCCGGTAAATGCAGCTCTAGACGTAGGATTGCGACCAGCACGATGGCAGAAAGGATTGGCGATAATGGGCAACCTTGTGAAAAACCTTCTTGGACTAAAATATCGGTCCAAGTTCCATCTACTTTGCGAATGCACGTTGTTCCGACTTGTCCATATAAACACTCTACGAATGGGACCAAGAAAGGAAAGTCATCTTCAACAATGACGGAATTTGCTGATTGTGGATGGTGGTGGCTGATTGCTTCTACCACGGGAAATATCACTGGGGTTCTAACGTATAGAGCATCAGGCTTCACTCAGTCAAGTTTTTGAGTCCACAAATTTTCGCTCAGGTGAAAATATATCCCAGGCAATATGGACTTATATCAAACCCCTGTGTTACTTCCCGTGCTGTTACCTAAGGAATGCCAAGATTGCGGCTGATCCTATTGCTACGACGGCCAGGCGAGCGGATGAAACACAGACCTTGGCTCAGAACCACAAAAGTTTTTGGGCCACAAGATCAAACACTTTTGTGGTACCATACCATACTTACAATATGTCACAGCTACCACGGACAACACAAAAGATGAAACACCAAAATAAAAACTGACGAGAGCTGGAATTTCAATGGCATTCCAAATCTCACTTTTCATTTTTTCCGCTCCAACAAAAGCTAAGCTCTAGTTGTAGCAGGTGTTAGTTGAAAAATAGAGTAGTTTTTTGGATCGAAGAAAGCCTTTTCGTTCTTAAATACCACCACCATGTTGACTGATCCCAACAAAACAACCAACATCTTTAGTGTAGGGCCTGGTCACCAACTCCTTCATTGGAAGATCAAGTTCGGGGCATAACACAGCAGCCAATGTAAATGGAGCCGATGACACTGGTGGCCATCAACGTGCCTTTGCAACCAACCAAGGGCAAGGAACCAGTCCTTCTCCCAACAATGGTCCCACTCCCACCCCCAATCCCAATCCCAATGCCAATGCCAGCACCAACCCAACCACAAACACCACCACAGGAACTGTTGATCCATCAGCAAACATTGGCCAAGATCTCACCATGGCGGGAACACAAAGCAGCACCATCGGAGGAGCAAACCCAACCCAACAAACCAAGCCAGCCATAGGCACCATCACTGTGTATCAAACACCCCAAGGAACAAATTGTGAAGGAGTTAGAGTGGCAGGGCAATGAAACAACTGCTCCAAACAAGAGAGCCTCATTTGTAAACAGCGTGAGAGAGGCTACTGACCTTGTAGCATTTACATTCATCAAAAAAAAACACCAACCTGCAGGTGGTACATTTGCTTGCAAAGTACAGTGGAGACATCTCCTCCCAGGAAGATTATCATGGGGAGGTTATTGGGTGGGCAGATGACATCCCCAAGTATGGGGAACCAGGGAGAATCAACCTACTCAAAGATGGACTGAAAACATGGAGGAAGTACTCCATTCTCAAGGACCCAAATACCATTATCACCCGCTTTAGTAGCAACAACATTACCCTTGTCCCCTTCAATGATGCTGTTGAAAAGATGGAAGCCATCATCCCAAAAATGATTCTTGTCCCTGCGGCCATGATCAAGTGAATAACACAAGAAAAAAGAACAGCTTGGGACTTATTTGTTGAAATACAAAAGTAGGTGGCAAAATAAACAAACCCAGAAAAGATAAAATATAACATCATTCAATCATAGGCTCTTGCAGCAAGCACTGCAAAAAAGGAAACATAAGCAACAACAAAACTCACAAACCAGCTGGCAATTGATCCCTCCACAATAGTGGTACCTTAGTCTCAGATGTTGTGAAATGTTGAGTGATGCTTTGTGGCTATGCAATTGCAATGCTTTGTGATATGCGTGATGCGTCATGTTGTGGATTGTGCACAGTGTAGGACTGTTGCTACATATTTGTTTTTATAGGCAATTTCAGTGATACTAGTGATGCTAGGTGATGTTCTAGGTGATACCAGGTGATCAGTGTAATTTTTCTTGGTTTCTTTGGTTCTCCAATGTTTAATTGGAACATTATTGATAACACTGCAATCTTGACCCAAGACCCAAGTTTTGCCCTCTTACTTTGTGTTATTTTCTTTGTAGTCAACAGACTGCAGACTGAGACCACAGACTGTGGACCACAGACCAATGGGAGAAGAAATGAGTTGCAAAATTTTCAAAGGTCACAAATGAGAGAGCACATTGTTTCAAATCAGGAAATGAAGATCTCAACCGATGATGATGGTGGTTATGATAGTTTTGGTGGTGACAGCAGTAGCAATGGTAGCAGTGGTGACACTAGCAGCAATCTCAGTGGCAAGTAAGAAGATGTCAGATTGTAGGATTTTGGATTGTTGCACTGTGGGGGTGTTGAGAGATGATGATGACAATGGTGAGCTAGTGCTACAAACTGCCACAAACAGTTTAGACTACAATAAGCAGTTGAGACAGTGTGAACAAGGAGCCAAAAAAGAGACTTGACAAAAGAAGAGGCTAGTCAGGCTAATGAAGAATAAAGAATTTTGACTTGTGCCAACATTTCCAGAGTAGTTCAATTTGACAGTTTGACTTGTGATATTGATAAGTATGTGGAGAGGATGAATTCGCTGATTGTGGTTGATTACAGCTGATTCTACTTGCAGTCACTTGTGGCTTGTGGGCTCCAATAAATAACACAATACTAAAGTCAGGGCACTAATAGAATATGCAACATCATGTAGAATTTTTATTCTTGGGTCTATAGTCTAGAGACACTAAGTACCTGTATAAAAAACATCAACTTTATGATGTCATTCAGAATTATATTAGCGTTCAAGACAATTTGTCAGGAGTTAAATTTAGAGTTTTCAAAAATTTTCATAGCAAATTCCTTTTATGTCATAATGATTGCACACCATTTAAGCCCAGTTATTGGAATTTGTTTGGACTTTCAAAAACACCAATGGCTGCCTACAGTACTATGTCTGATAATTCACTAATGCCATAATCCTGACTCTGCTCTCTATCCAAACATCTCCATATTTAACCCTTCACCATGACACATTCCCAAACTTCAATCAAAATGGCAACATCTGCATTAGCAGCACTGTGCTACACAGACCAAAAGTGCCATTTTGCATACTAGCAGCCAGGCAAAGTTTCCATCTACACTGTACATGTCCCCTTCTCCTGTTGGAATAACATTTGTGCAACCCAAATAACTGCACAAAGGTCATTTCAGGTTCACCTGTCACCTAGGTTGCAGGAGTTTTCTGGCCAGGATCATTGTTTCTGCCATCAATGACACCAAAGCTTAAGGCTGAAAGCAACAATGACATAAATTGTTACAAGCAACATTGTTTTTATAGTCTCAAATAATGGCATCATTAACTAGTAGAAAATAATAATACAAGTAATAAACATAATTACCCTTGCTGTTATGATTAGTTACAATGCAAGCAAACCTGCAACATCAATTTCACAGCTGTTTGGGTTGTTGGAAAGTTTTCTCAATTGGAGAAGCGGACTTGGTGTAGATGGCAACTTTGCCCATCTGCTTGTGTGTGCGTTGGCACTTTTGGCCTGTGTAGCACAGTGTTGCTAATGCAGATGTTGCCATTTTGGAGAAAATTTGTTAAGCCACTATCATTTTCAAGCTGTGGGATGGAATGTTTTCAGACTGTGTAATTTTTTTATTCCAATTTCAATGTTCAAACCCAAATTTTAGTCCTTAATGCAGTGGTGATTTGGGAGGGATAATATTATTTTTTGAAACATCAAACTAACTTTTATTTTTTTCACTTTTCATTTTAAGAAAACCATATTTCAATTATGTTTTGCAGTTTCTGATCAAAGAAATCAATTTTAGGATATAATAATAAATCTGTAAGTGAAAGGTATTGATGTGTGTTGTCATGATTTTTTGTAAATTTGTTGCTCTTCAACTAAAAGAAACTAGATCTTTGCAAAACATAACTTCTCACTTCCCCAGAATATTTATCAGTAGTGCTATACACCATTAGAAATCCCACAAAAACAGCTTTTCAATGATGTGTAGAAGTCATATTTTCCTGACAGACAAATTGAGGATCAAAATCTGTCTAATTGGCCCCGAACTGTCTTCAACTTGTACCAAGGAGTGCCAAATTTAAATGCAGCAGCTGCAATCTTTCATTTACTTGATTGTTTTTACATAAGTATTTACAGAATATGTCAACCCATGTTGTCTTTTCAAAATGATGGAATAATGCCACATGTCAACTTTTCTGCATCAAAGTTGGAATTACCAAATCTCATGTATCAAACTGACATCTTCATCTGCCACATGTCACCATCGCTTGATAATGAGAATGCACATACTATCAACTTTGTGTCAACACTCTCCACATGGAGAACATGCTGCTAAAAATAGCAATCATATTTTGGATACAAAAGCAGTAAAGACTATTTTGTGACCTATATTATTAAAAGAAAGCTTTTAAGAAAAGTTTGCTCTTATTTAGTCAGAATGTTTTGCACCAAAATAGACAAGTCATAGTTGACCAGCTGCTTACTTCTTACGTACATCATTTCACATAATTTTCAAAAGCATCATTTTCAAAAATCTATTTTGCATCCTTTTTTTGCATCCTTTTTCACATCCTGTCCTTGATGTGATGTATGCACGTTAAAAAACATGTACCTACAAAATAGTAGTATGTATTATCATGCATGGTACCTTACTATTGTACCACATAATAATAGTAGTAATAACTTATAATAGAATTAATGATGTTGTACAAATATCTTCAAAACAAATAAATAAGATACATCTAGACAATAGAGATTATTTAAGCCTGTTCACTCCTCTATGCATTACCCCCTACCAAACTCTGTACATGCATTGCCCAAGTATTTAATTTATATGTGTAGCATCAGTACATAATATGATCTGTGTATCTAAGTTGATCATGTACTCCTATGTTGTAAGAAGGTATTATTAATAATATGGTACCTGCCCAATAGATGTATTGTATGTCATCATAATATGTATTGGTTTTGATTGAAGAGAATTGTACATGTGGTATGATAGTAATATATTTTGTACTGATATATACTTTTTTTTAGGTAGATGTTATTTTACATACTTACATTGAAGAAAGGATGTGAAAAAGATGTTTTGAAAAGGATGTCAAAAAGGATGTCAAAAAGGATGTCAAAAAACATCACACATCACACACATGCTTGGTAAAGAAAAGCATTTCTGGTGCATCTTTGACATCTTTTCCCCTGCTTACATCTTCATTGAACTCAAAACATCCTCTTTACTTTTTGAAGTGATTACAAAAAAATTAGTGAAAATATGCTTACTAACAAAAATGGTCATATCCTTTCTCTTGATATTATTGTTTTGTTTTGCGCAAGTTCTTATAGGAGTAAGATTTTTTCAGCAATTGATCAGAGAAGAAATAGTTTCATTGTAATTCAAAATTATTGCCAATTAATCATCTCCCAGATTAAGAGTAATATGGGTTGGCTTGTAGTATTGTAGAGTTGACTCCACAAAATCAGAGTCAACCCTTGATCTAACTTGAGCTAACAAGCATTGGAGTGCTTTTATCATAATTCAAAATAACATTCAACAGCAAACAAAAATCCATTTTTAAGACTAGTAAATGTGAAGTGTGCTCTCCCTGTTAATTTGTTTTATACTACTTGTTAATATAAATATTTAAAAATTTTCCAAAATAATCTTGAATACAAAATAAAACTGTAAAAATTCTAATCTTGCAAGGAAATAATACTAGTAAAAGAATCCATGATGGCATATTTTTTAGAGTGATTACATGATGTATCAGTAACATTCCTAACCAACATGTTCAATTGTACTTTAAAATATATGAGAGGTGCTTGGTAACTAATCAAGTATGAGCTAGTGTTTATCTATCATTACAACAAACTTTACCTCTTTCACAATTGTAAGACATTGACAATAGTCATCTAGAGGAAAAAAAATTAATGTCAAAATATCTAAGCAACCTCAACTTACCCTAGCTCCCAAATGATATGGCAGAAGCACACTTTGTGCCAGGATTAGCAAACAAATCTCTAATATACATCAAATAGATTTTTGATGGTTGATGTCAAGTTCTATGCAATGAACACCGTTGCAAAGTATTTTGTAAGAGTAAATTAGTACAATCTGGTGGGTAAGATTCAGCAACTAGGCTTTGTTTACTCCATAGAAACCCAAATAAGTATGAGAGACCAGACCTTGCTGAGCTGGACCTTCAACATTATCCACAACATATAAATGAATAAGCCTGCTTACAATGCATACACCATCCCCATAAAAACAAAATGTCATCAAATACCTCCACCAATGCCTATTTATCCTGGCCACCCCAACATTCTTCAAAGCAGATGACAGTATTCAACTGTGACCTTTTTTTGTACTCATAGAAAATACAGTCAGGAAACATTTTTTATTTTTACCACCATCCCCAGCAATGAGGAAGGGGCACATGGAGAAAAATCAACAAGTTTTTAGGTAAAACAAATAAACAACCACATACAAAAGCAAAAACAAAGTCACCAATGAGGATCCAGCTTACATTATCCCAGCAGAGGAATCATCTCTGTGATGTCATGGAAAAGATGCTCTGATTCTAGCCATATCAACTGGTCCTTTATTGATTCTTGATTTACCTTTCAGAATATTTTGATTAGAGTGACACATACTAATATTTACATAGGACTGTTTCAACACAGTAATATGTGATAAAAATATTTCTCATTCAAATCACCTTTTTGGTTGGTTGGTTGGGATGGATGAAAAGGGTTCTTTACTGGTATGGTAACTGGTTCAGTGCATGGTTAATGAACCATGTGAACAATTAATAATAATGAAGTGATACTAACATGAGTTTGTCTCATTTTGACCTAAATATCTGTAATGTGTGTCCAAACTGTGGTGTCAATATGAATTTACTGAGAACAAATCCTGCAGCAGTACAAAGGTTCCAAAAGGGTACAAATTTTAACTGAATTAGTGGCTGACCTGCATGCTTAACTGTTAAAGTTAATGATGAACAAATGGCCTGTCCGTATCATTTGCCTTCACTCTTGAGATTGCAGCATTAACGCAATGACAAAGTACCTTCCAACTTCATCTCCATGTTTCTTTCTTTTCAAAGAAGAAAATTCTCTTGTTTGCTATTATTTCTTGGAGGGCCAGAATATTAAGCTCTTCCTACAGCACAGAATACAATCCTGATTATAGAAACAGACAAAACATTGCCAAAAAATACAAACACTCTTATTGGCAAACTTTTGACAATCATTCAAAACAGTGATATTTTTTCAAAGCAAGTCATCCAAAATACAATTGAGGGTGATTTCACAATCACAATGGGATATGTCAAGATTATTATTCAGATTTTTCACAAGTTCATTACTTTGGACCCTGATGAAGTTTTAGAGTAGAATTAGCAATTGCTTGATATATACTTTGGACAGCTTGGAAGTGGCCCTGTTTCTAAAAATGATTATTTGATTGTAGAGATCCAATACTTGTTCTGTTGATTTGCCTTTGTGTTACTATAACTGTTGAACCCTTAATTGTTGTGATGGGATTGGGAAGGGAGTTGGCAATAATGTGGTGTAGGTTGGTGTTCATACACTAAGATCATGGTGTTTCTTAAAATACTTCATGCAACAAATTTGAATAATGTTGTCTCCTCTGCTGGGCCTTGATCAAATGGTGAATGCAGTTTATGTTTAAAATGTATGGTCCAAATCAAAACCAACAATATAATTAGCTGTTTTAGTCTAAACACATTCTCTACTATTAGTTAGTAGATGAAGTGTGACCTGATTGCTGTTGATGTGCCTATCAATGCAAACAAATGGTTCATAATTTTAAGAGTTTAAACAGTTTGAATATATTAATAATTGGTTTCTACAAAACCATTCATGCCCACACAATTTGAGAAAAGCATTAAGTACCATACTACAGATTAAAAATCAATTTATTTTTTACAAGTTTCTTGGAGATTTTTCCACGCAGCAATTGAAATCCCCCAAGATTTTTACAATACCCACATAAGGTGTTGTAGATCTTGTACTGATTCCAAGTGAGAGTTTTTTTGCATTAGGAGCATAACTTGTTCACTGTCAATGCAAGGGACGGCAAAATAAATAATTGAAATAATTTTGGTACAGTTTGGCCATTCACAAGATATACCCACAAATTCTAAAAATCATACTTTGTAGGAATCAGTATGTGATCAACAAAGCTCAATGTAGGCATTGGAAAAAACTCAAGGTATCTTAATCTCGATTAGAGATTTTTGCAGTTTTTTTTTTGTAAAAATCTCCAAAAAGTGTGTAAAAAAAATTGATTTGGTGTCTGTAGTAGCTCTTGCTTAGGTCAGTTTTAGGCCAATATTAACATCTTGAGAATTTAAAGATCCAATATTGAAGGATCTTTATTCTATTAGGTAAAGCTATTAAGATTACAGTTCCTACAAAAATATCTAAAGCAATTTACAAGTAAATTTTACACTACTTGAACCGAAAGTTTCAATTTCCAGAGGTGATCATTTTTTTGTAACCACAAATTTTGAGAAATGAAATTTTTAAAGTATTCACTTGTTATTATGTTGTGTTAGTTCCTATTGCTCTTCAGTGCTCAGTAATGGACATCACATTAAAAACCACTAATCTCTTCTCAATAGCCATTCTTACAATGAATTAAAATTGATTTTTAGGAACTAACAGTTAAATGATTTTGTTGACATGACTTGCAAAATAGCTTTCTCATACAAATATCTTTAATTAGTTTGGTAGGTACAATATCTGGGGTACAACATGGAAACATTTGTCATTGGGAGCTGAAACTATTTTCCAAAATTAGTACTGCAAATGGAAATTTTGTCTCAATGTAAGGAAAATCTGATTTTGAATCAAAAAATATTTCTCTCCAATAAATTATCCAACTTTTTAACCTTTGTGATTTTAATATTTTTGATTATGATGTCATGAGTGTGTCATCAAACTAGTGTACAGATGTGTCTGGAGGATGTGTGAAGACTTTTAGACATGCATCTAATACCTCATTATCATCATTCACCTGTATGAAAAGGCATGGAAACACTGAAGTGAATCCTTTTGAAATGAACATTTCCAGGGACCCAATTCTATGCTAACTTGAGGTTCAACAAAAATGGACTTAAAATTCAAAATTGGCAACGATATTCCTTGGTTCTTTAAGTTATGACATATACAATGCACAATGTATGTGCAGGAACCGTTTGACACTGGAAGTGAAGAATGGTTTACAGAAGCACTCTGTTTTATCCAAAATAAGGATTTGGTTTGAGTCTGCTTTTGAAAATGAAAGACCAACTACCTAAGTACTATCTAATATCAAGATATTTGTAGGTCAAAGGTCACTGGGCTGTAGCAGAATAACCAAATCGTAATTGATTATCTTGTTTAGAATATTTTTATATTTTCCTCTTGAAGAAATTTCTTGCATTTGTTATAGGATTAAGAGTGCACTGTCTAAATTGCTAGTCAAGATATTGGGTACCTACGAAATGATCATGCAAAACCTTGGTTAGAACATGCTCAAAAATAATTGTAGGCATGTTTTTCGTCAAACAAATTGTACCGCAGAAGGATAAAACAATTAGATCCTCTAACGTTACTTATACAAGAGTTATCAGTTAACAAAGCACTAAATCATTTTGTAGATCAAGCAATATTCATTGTTTTGTTCCCGTAGACATTGCAGAAATTACACTGGTGCTGCAGAATTAAGCTCTCTTCTTCGCAGGAACAATTGTAGGAAGAGACGACTCGACAGATTTGGCGCCCCCTGCGACAGATATCACAACAGGATTTTTCTCGATGAAGTCGATAATACCAAACACTCTGTGACGGTACCCGCGCCATGCTCTCATCTGAGCCTTATACTGCGGATCTCCGCCTCTGCCTCTCAAGTATACAGCTTTCTCGAAGTTCAAGTTTGGCGGCAAGGGGACACTGCATCGAGTAAAGGCATCCTGTGTGATACAGTTAAGAGCAGTGATGTACGCTCTACTTCCGGAATAGCCTTCGCGCGTCTCTTCGGATAGTTTGTCGAGTTGATTAATATTCTCGTGGACATCATTTTGGTGCTCCTCCCACACGCTCTTGATACGTTCGGGGTAATTTACAGCAAGGTTCACCACCCAATCAATCCATGCAGATCTGGGCCCCATGGCCTCGCCTACCCTATATGCATTCAAGGAAAGGTCACTCTCCATTTTGCTTTTCAATGTTTCCCGAAATTGTTTTACTTCCTCGCTGTCGTTATTGCTTGGTTGAGCCGACTGGAAAAAATTGGCAACGGGAGCACCGCCGCGCAATTTGTACTCGTATTTCTTCCACGAACAATTATTCGCCGAAGCCGACTTTGCCTTTGGAAGCTTGCTAGCCGGCGGGATGTACTTGCTGTACAAATAGTCCTTTGCAACACCACCTTTGACGCCGACAAATCCCGGGACTAAGCAGCTTTTGCAGCCAATCTGACACTTGCTCAAGAGATTGCTGCCGTACTGTGCCATGATCTCAGGACAGCACGTCTCCATGTGCTCAATTGCCGGCTTGAGGGCTATCTTGCCAACATTAGACCCCCGGAACGTTCGGCCACAGCCGAGGCAGCCACATTTGATTTTTATGTAGCCCATGCTGGACACTGGCGTAAAGATTTTTATGGGGAAACCTCAAACCTCAAGGGAAAAGGGAACAACATCACATCACAAGCGAGATCACAACATCATCTAAAATCCGAAAAGAAACAGGTACTAGTAGGTAAGTAAGTAGGTAAGTAAGAAGTAGGTATGGTACAATACAATGCACTCAAAAGAGAAACAGGTAGGGACTGATATTTTGATTTTGGCGCGCTATCTACGGTAGGTACATAAGTAGTAGTAGTAGTATTTTACTTTCATATCGACCCAATATTTTAAGGTAAATGGTTATTTTTAATGACAACTTTGATAGTAATAGTGACTTTACCTTTTGAGACTTTAACGCCAATTCGTAAACTCGCTATAAAACCCTTCTAACTGGTCCACTTTCCTG
>JALLOT010003564.1:0-11126 GCA_036939595.1 Thalassiosira livingstoniorum | reverse complement strand
TCGAAACGTACGACTCAAAAAAAGCGATGAGTCAACAGTGCAGTTATTTACAGGAGTTTGGTGAAAAGTTACTGTCAGGTCTCATGTTTGGATGACCAAGGGAAAACAATATGACCAAAAAGTAATGAGATTAGTTGCCTCTATTGAGTCTTCCATTTAGTAGGTTTATGTTTATGTTTAGTTTGAGTTTTTTTGCTTTTGTTCTAGATGCTGCTTTTGATTTACAAGCATCATCCTAGCATGAAATCATTCTCCATTTCTACCATATAGATAGAGGGCACCTTGCTACCCAATCAGGAACTAGCAAATCTGCTGTTTTTACCTTTTAAAATTCAGAATGTCGTCTCAGTATCTTTGATTCCTTCAAGAAAAATGTTAAATTTGGAGGCTATGTGATGTCAACTACTTCTTAAGCTGGGGATGCTAGATCAGATGATGATGTATATCTTTGTACAGTGGTGTTGGACCAACTATGACAGATTTGGTGGTCACCTGTGATCTGATAGGGGCCTGATTTCCTATAAATGAAACAAAGGCACTTTAAGATGATCAAGAGTAGCTCCTAGTCAGACAGATTGGTTATCGGGCAGATTGTTCCCCTACTTATCCCCAGCATCTGACAAGATTGCGTTCACAGGTCTACTACTACTACCAGTATGAAGCACTGTTTCCATCATCACCCCTTCTATCAACTGTGCTGTCATAAGGATTTATTTTTCACAAAAGATCTATGGGACAATGGCTTAAATTTATGTCGTTGGTATTCTTGGATGCTTTATATTCTTTAGAGCAGTGTACTTAGGTTTCTTGATATTTTGTTGTACAAAGCCCTTGCACTACACATGATGGGATGTAGGAATGATAGATGCTTGATTATTGCTTACCTTTAGATTAACTCCTAGAATTTAAAGAATGGATCAATATAAATCATTCACTTTCCTTTCCACAAAATGAAACACATAAGCAGAACACTTTCAGCTCAAAAAGTTGTTTCTCAAATGTTGGAAAAACTTTTGGTACAATAGAAATTATGATAATGCAATGACTAATTTTAAATCTAGATGGAGCTAGAATGGTATCAATTGGTACTACAATAAAAAATTAATGAGTATGAACAGGGAGAAGGTACAAAAACATTTACATACCCCTAGTTGGACTTAGGCCTTTTGGAAACCTCAAACGTATTTTGAAATGTGATTTGGAAATGTGTCCCCCTAGCATGAGAGATTCTTATTTCTGAAAATATATTATTGCTTTTAAAATGTATTGCCCTAGAAAAGAAGATTTAGCTCCAACTGAACTTCAACTTGAAGTTAATATGATTTAATGATGTCATTAAGTCAGTAAATGGGGGTCTGAAACTGCATTATCAAATTTTATAAACCTATGTCACATATCTTAGTAGTTACGTACTCCTGAGTATTAAGAGAAATAAGTTATGGCACTGGTATCAACCATGTTACAAAAAACATGGCACCAGCAAAAAAATAAGGATGGCACAAACACATATGCTATTAAGCAGGGGGATAGCATAAAATCAGTTTTTTACCTTTCTTACAGAGGCAGCCTTCTGCCTCCTGTCTCCTGAGCTGCTACAATATTTTTACGCGCAAAGGACACAGGCAGCCTTTGTCCTTTTTTGAGAGCAAACTGTGTTTTTGAACTTGGGAAAAAGGCCTAAAATAGCCTGTTCATTGCAAAAACCACTGGTTGAATCCTGCATATCTTGGTCATAGGGTCATAGTACTTAGGTTCATTTTTAAGGTAATTAACTAAGAGTTTGGGGATCTTGATGGCCAATTTCATCTTTTGGGGTTGAAGTAATTTTTCATTTACACCATACACCTTCTACTAAAAACAATACAAACCTTACCTTACTCCTAATATTGCAAACACATTTGGATGGAGGGGATTCATTTTGGATTTTGTATAGTAAGTACATAAGTAGAAAAATTGGGCACGCAGGGCATAAATGGCGATATCGCCGAGCAATGACATAACCTTCAACCCTGCTTTTAACACGTAGGAATGAATATGCTTTACATACGAGTAAATATTAACCTATTTTCGATACAATTTCGTATCTACTTGATTTTTAGTTAAAAAATCATACCAGACAACATCCCCAACGGGCAACGGGCAACGGGCAACGGGACTGCTCACTGCTCATTGTTGCTTATTTTTCAGAATGTTGATGTGTGTTGAGTTTTGAGTTTTCGCTCTGCCAGTTGCCAGTCGAGTCCTGGCGCCAACGTCAATGGCCAATGGTCAGCAATAGTCACGCCCCGAACACTCAATACACACCAGGTAGACCATTCTGACGGCAATTGCTATGGTACAATACCCAAAGCTTTCAATTGAGCCCCCTCCAGAATTGACTAGGAATATTTCACTAAGAACTGACGCAGTCCAAGATATCGGGCGTTGTCGCCATCAAAAATCAATCCCATGGTTAGCCGCAGTTAACCCACACACCACACACACAAAATCTAAGTCCAGGCTGTGCCAAGAGGTGCCAAGTGCCAACTGGCGGGCTCCTGCTGCCAATGACAGAAGAACCAGCACCAACGGGGATGAACAGCCCACGTAAGATAGCACCCTCCCATTGGTTGTGGTAGCCAATGATATCTTGGCATATTTTTGTGACTGTTGGCAACCGAAACAGGCCTTCAATTAAATGGGGACACAAAAAGAGAAAGGCCGTGACTGTCGGCGGATAGCCGTCATCATGCTGTGCGTAGTTGGTGGTATTGAATTCATGGCCCGTTACAATCTCATGGCTGAAATGACCCACTCTCAATCATCAAAGAAGCGAGAAGTTCGATATGCTTTCCCCGTCAACATTTCCAACTTTCGACAGCTGGAAGCCATTGATTTGAACTTACCCAAACCAAAAAATCTCAACATTGTCATTGTTGGAGATTCTCTCTCAAGATATCAGTACGTAAGCTTGGCTTACTTCCTGAAATTTGGAGAATGGATCAATATGAAGCATCCAATTTCCTTGCCACCAAATGAAACAAATCAAAATGAAATGTACACAACCTCATTCGCTCAAAAAGCTGTGCCTCACATGGGTCTCATTTGGAAAAACTTTTGGGACAGTAGAACTGATCACTCAAATGCAATCGGCAAAATAATGAATGGAACTGAAATTTGTGACTGCTTTGATCCAAATGTGGTACAGTGGGATAAAAATTTTGGCGTGATAGATGTAATGAATCGATATTTTCGAGATCCCGTGTCCAACAACTCAGTTACTTATTTTCAAAAGTATGGCGACCACAATAATTATAATGCAACAATTCATTTTAAATCTAGATGGAGCTTGGATGAGGTCAATGGGCGCAATAAGAAACTAATGGGTGTGAACAGAAATAATGACACGAGTATCAACAGTGGTACAAGCATGACACCAGCAAATGGTGACACAAGCACATATGCTACAAACAACTGGACGGTGTTCATTTTGGATTTTGTAGCAAATCTAGATCCAAAACCCAACGTTTTTGTATTCAACCAAGGATGGTGGCTCTGGGAAAATGATGAATTTACCAAACCTCAAGTATATGAGGGGATCATCCATGCCTTGAAAAACGCTGGAATAAAGAGCATGTATAAAACAACAACAGCAAAGGTGAACGCTGGTCCGTCAGAACCTGCCATGTACGAAAAGAGGCTGTGCCAACTGGCAGATTTTTGTTTGGATCTTTCAGGGTGGACCGCTCTGGTTCCTGAGTATTTATATGCTGATGGGGCTCATTTTTGGGAGCCGGTTTACAGTTGGATGAACGTTGCCATGTTGGACGTCATTTCGAGCTCTTTCGATTTGGGGTGAAGCTCTAGTAATGAGTTAATCCAGGCAGATGCTAGTGATTATGGTAAATTACTTTGAAATTCTATTGAATAGGTTAAGAAGCTGCTCCAAAATGTGAGAGTTTTTGATGAAAGTTTTAGCACAATTTTTTTTTCGCCAGCACATTTCAATTGTCAGTTCGAAAACCGATGGAAGCTCTGGGGGGGGGGGATCACAGAACTTGGTACTGAGCGAGGTCTCCATTAAGCAATGAGCCACTTTTTTGTTAAGAGGGTGGCAGCTTACACATGTATGAATTTGATTTAAACTATTAACACATGGTAAATTATTAGAAATTCTGTGGAATAGCTGGAAAAACTACTCCAAGATGAGAGGGTTCTTGCTGAAAGTTCTTGTTGGTCCAAACTACTTTATTGTTCTCCCATCACGGTGGAGTTACGATTCTCACTCGAATTTAAGACTCGGGCGTGACAACCTGAGCAACCTGCATTGGCTGATACTCCCCATCTATATTTTCCGTGCATTCAGTAGGAGGGTTTTGATAAGAAACATAGAAAGATAGAAAAATACAACAAACAAATTTTTGCTTACCTATACAAAGCTTTCCACTGCCCTTTTGCAACTGAGGATGCACATCCTCCATCTGCAACCGTCCTCCAAACCACTGTTGATGGAATTTCCGACACAATCCCGCCGAGAGGTTCATGGAGCTGTCTCCCCCCCCTCCACCATCCCCGCCGCATTCCCAGGGGGCACTGCAATAGGACAAATCTGCAACGAATATGTCTTCCAATTTGGTTTTACTGCAGTCGTTGCATTGGCTGGAGGATGGGCCGAGGGTGGATCCGCATTCTACTTTTCCTCCGTTGGTGATGAGAACGACATTTTTGGATTGACTCTTGGAGGAAGCAGAAGCAGCCTCAGAAGCAGCAGCAGCATTACTGTGGCTGTCCCCATTCTTGGCTCCTCTCGTATTCCCAGGATGGACACTCGAGGCACTCGCATACGACTCCCCCGTATTCCCAAAGGAACACCGATTCATCTCCACCTTATTGGCATTCCCCACCTCATCGTAAAAATACGTGAGGAATCCCTGAGTGGTCATCCATCCCGGAAAGCTCCCCCTTCCGATGTCGCCCCATCCCTTGCCCGCGTGGAAGGGGGCGTTCAAATAGGTGGAAAGGAGGAGTTGGAATGTGGTTTGGGAGGGGCGGAGGAGGAAGAAGGAGAGATTGACCACGGATGCGCGGGCCGTGGGGGAGACATTGAGGGAAGGGACGTGCTCCCACGAAAATACCGCGTCGATGCTTTCATTGCCGTCATTGCCAATATTGCCGTCATTTTTGTCACTGCCATCACTGCCGCTGCCCCCCTCCGTGATGAGATCGAACGCCTCATCCGCCGCACCCAACACCAACGTATCGTAATCCACCAACACCACCGCATCGTACTCCTCCAACGTGTACGCGTGCAATCGAATCAAATCCGCGAGGGAATCGCTCCGTCCTCGAGTGGGATGCTGGTCCAAATACTCGGTGAGGTAATTTCGATTCTTAGTATTCTGTAGTTGTTCGGCCTTGATGGGCGATTCGACGACTTGGACGTGATACCCCAAATTCTGAAGCAATACCGATCGATCGACCTTCCACTCCTTCCTTTGAGTATTCTTTGCGTACCCATTGACATTCTGGACACTAGTATCATAATTGTCCGAACACCGCTTCGCCTGGGGATGCACCAACGCCACCATCTCATAATCGTACAAACTCCCCGAGGCCGGATTCCTCCAACTCTGCGCGTGGATCATACTCCGTAGCATCACGGCAAAGTCGCGAAAGGCATCTTCGTTCGTGGGTGCGTGGGCGTGGGTGGATTGGGGGTGGATGTTGAGTTGGTGCAGTTCGGAGGAGAGGAGGGATTGGGAATTGATTCCGTTGTTGGAGGAGGAGGCGAGGGAGCGGGAAGTTCTTTGGGCGGTGGAGGGGTCGAGGGGGGGGTAGCACGTGGTGATGGGGAGGACGTAGGCGATGGTTCCTTTGGCCGGGAGTTTGGAGGTGGAGGAGGGATTGGACGAGAGGCCTTCCAGTTTGCCGAGTGTGTTGGATTTGGGTGCGGGTTGTTGATGGAGGGGCTCCACGTACTTGTCCTTATTTCGAAATTTGTCCACCGCTTGAAAGGTGTTTTCGACAGCATGAACGATGCGAGACCCAAACTTTCTACGCGGCGGACCCTCTTTGCCCTCGCCCGATTCCATCAATTGCTGCTGCTGCCTCATCAATTGTCCCTCGGCACTGTTGGGATGAGGAATGACCTTGGTATCATCGCTCAACCCCGTGGGAAAATCATTGAATATTTGCCTTGGCATGGATTTCCATCCGTACGAAAAGGGCCCTCCCTTGAGATGGTCACTGTTCCAATTCGACGGGTCGTATGGTCCATCTGCACCATTCGCACCGTTCGCTCCATCTCCGAGTAGGAATTTGAATCGATGGCTCTCCCTCAGTTTGGCCAGGGCCGCGTGGAATAAATCCCCCTCGCTTCCATTGCCGGGATGGAGGAATTCGAAGGGAGTGTGCACCCGAAGACGAGGGATGGGGAGGGACATGCCGCCCATGAGGTTTCGCGATCCATTTGCCGTATTATCCGCACCATTGTGGGCGTGTTGCAATTGATGCGCTCCCTCCATGACAATAAAGTAATTGAGCGATGCCAGTAAAAACACGCCACAGATGGAAAACATTTGTAGAAAGTATCGGAGTCGAAATGGAAGACGGAGGTAGAGTTGCAGGAATCCGATGCAGTATTTGGGCAGGGGGAGATCGTCCGAGGGGCAGGTGGAGGATTTGGTGAGATGCGTTGTTCGTCGACCGTGGGTGCCATTGGTGCCGTGGATGTTGTTGGTGCCGTGGGTGCGATGGAAGATGCTCTGCCCCGTTCGTCCTCCCCGAATGGAAGCATTCCCCACATTCGCTAAATTCACATTGTTCGGTTTGGTGAAAAAGTTGGAAGCGAGACTGAATATCGATCCACTCAAGGAACTGACGGCACTGACAGCACTGGCAGCACTGCTCTGACTAATTCCGCTCTTGTGACTTTTCTGACTCCCTCTGCTCCCTTTGCTCTCATTGTCGATGCTCGTTCCATCGGACTTGTCCGTGCTGTGACTCCCCACACTCCCCCCACTACCGATGCCAATGTCGGAGGAGCCAAACATTCCTCCGTATCCTCCCTCAAGGGGCATTCGTTGACGCGTCTGAGTGACATGGTTGATTCCACTGTTAATTCCACCGAGTCTGTTCCCTGCATTGGCACCTCCACTACCTCCTCCTCCTCCGGCGAATTTGTTCCTGGTGCGATGATGGATGATTCTCCCTCCACTGCCCCTCCTTCCATACCGCTGCGAGGATTGACGGGATTGACGAGACAAATAATCCATTTCGCCCACCGTATCCTGCTCTTCGCCGAAGGTGTCGCTTTCTTCGCTGCGTTTGTCGCTGCTTTTGCCGTGGCTATGATTGTAACTATTGTAACTGTGGCTGAAAGTATCATTGTCGAAGGTGTCATTGTCCTCGTTGTCGTGCTGGCTGAACTCTTCGGTGTATTCCTCGCTGCAATCCTCGCTGTAGTGACTTTGGCTGTACTTACTCTCACCGTAGTGGGACTCATCATCCACGCTGCACGTGGAATGATTCGAATTTCTCCGTCCACTGGTGGAGTTGTTATTATTGCTGTGGTTCATGTGATTGTTGGAGGGAGTCAAACGAACCCGGAAATTGGTCGCCGGAGTGGGCCGATGATGCTGTTGCGTCCTGCCTTTGCCCTTCGTACTTCCACTTCCGCTTCCACTTCCACCGCTGCGTGGCGGCGTGTCGTTGATTCGTCTTCCTCCCGAGCTGCTCATTCTATTGCTAATCCCGCCATTGTTGCTGTTGTCGGTTTTGAGTAGGACATCTTCTTGGATCAAGTCCAGTAAGTCCGACGTGCAAACCGTGCTGTCCGAGCCCATCGTTACAGTAATTTATCTATGATATGGCAGTGGTATGATTGTGAATGGGTATTGAATCTTATTGAATGATGAATAGGAGACAAAACGACAAAGGCAAATGACGGAAAGAGGATGGCGCAAATGTCAGCATCAAGAAGGTAGAAGAATTGAAAGTGGTGGAGATTCTCCGAAACCTCGAATAGCCTCGAATGCACCAAACACCAAACGACCAACGACCAAACCAACACAAATCACACAAACTCTTCCAGCAATTCCAGACAGGGCCACAGGGCCTCTAGTACAAGTCAATTAGGGTGCGACAGGACGACGAACTACGACGAACGACGACCACTCGCCATTTGTGCCTCAGACCCGCAAAAGAGAACAGCAAACGGACCTCCATCGGACCTCCATCGGACCTTCATCGGACGCCAGAATTTGACTGCCCGTCGTACTACTCTTACCTTCAATCTCCTTGTAGTAGATTCGATTCTACAGCCAAAAAATGGGTGGTGTGTGAAAAGAGGCACGGTGTGGATGTTAGTTTTCAGTTTTCGTTGCAGCGGAAAAATACTAGCATGGCGTTGCTTTTTCACGGAGGATTTTTCCTGCATTCTGTGAGATTCTGCGGTGGGCGAGTGCTCCGGAGCCTGCTCCGAGCCTCACTCCAACTTTCCACCCTGGAAGAATATGGATTAAATTCAGTAAAACGAACCGTAAGGGCTAAATGATAGGAGTAATAATTTTTATCTAATACCTTTATTCCGGGATCTTTGTGAAGCGACATGGAGTCATTCATGAATAACAATGACAGTAAAGAACAACTGCGGACTTACAAAAAGACCACCTCACTGCTGATTCCAAGGTAGGTATGAAAGAACCGGGGGTTGGACAAAAATGACTTCTACAAAATAAAGTCTTCTGTCAGGAGAGAAATGGGACTTTTCAATCTCTGGACTTTTTAAGATATTTAGCAGATATTTAGTCAAGAAAATCTATTTTCTTGTTGCAGATGAAAGGGTAAAAAAAATATCAAAGCATTCTAAGCATGGTATTGTAATGTACTTTAAGAACTACCATGACACATGTTGTAGGTAGGCATCATAACAATGCTGTTCAACATAACTTATTTTGAAACAATAAAGATAATATAAACAAAGAGCTTGTTAAAAATAACAACTCCTATAATTCTTAAATCAGGTCCAATTATGATGGATTTCTCTCAAAATTCATAATTACATATCTTGAGAGTAAGAACAAGTGTAAAAATAATAAAGGGAATAAGTAATAGTTTTCATCAAATGATCCAAAACAATGCAGGTGTGCACATGATTGCCAATGTTCTGTTCATTGTCCTACCTGATTGTTCAGAAAAAATCTTACCAATTATTATAGCTCCTGTGATCTGCTAAGTTATGGAGGATGATGACAAATGAAATTTATGTCAAAGTATGACTATGTGTTTGTGATAACCACATCATGATTATCATGTAAATGTTACTCATTGGCTTTCTTTGATGTCCATCATACCCTCCTGAGAATATTCTTGATAGAGCCACAATTAACTATTTATCCTTTATGCTTCCCCAGGCCATTTACAAGATTAACTGTTAAATTATTAATTTAGCACAGCTGTTAAATAATTAATTTAGCACATATACATAAAACAGATTGTCCTTGTTCTTAAATCTGTAAAACTGATGACAAAGTTAGCTGAAGATTATTATTTGTAGATTAAAAGAGGACTAAAGTTCATATCACTGCAATATTTTCTGTTGTAGTTGTTCACAAATTGTATTATTTTTACAGGCCCATGCATTCTTATTATATTGGAAGGTAGCATGTATCAAACAGAAATTGAAGCATAATAGTATTGAAGATGTATGAGCCAAAACATTTGTTGAATATAATTTTTATTAGTTGTTTAATCAAAACTTTGATTTAGCATGCTGAAATAAGTATTGTAAACACTTGATTTGGATTCAAACTATTGTGCAGTTTCCACATCCCAACAAAATGCTTGATTGCCTTTAAAAATGTTATTCACCTGTCGAATTCAGTCTTAGTCTTCTTATAGCTAACTGCTAACTGGAAGTAAATGTCCCTTCTTGACTTTACACTATTTTCTCTCCATCAGTCCTGGTTGCTATGTCAAGAACAAGATGCAAGCAATACAAAAAGTAAAGCAAGTTTTTGAAGCTCTGGAGAAAACAATACATTGGCAACTTTTTTGTATCTGTATATTCAGAATCATTGAACCAAATCAAAATGATATATGCTGTACAACCACCAATATCCCAAGGTCTAACAAGTTAGAATAAGAAGCCAAGATTTCTGATATACATATTTGATAATTAATTTGTCTTTGGTGTCAACAAAGGAACCACTTTGATGGTCCAAAATTTGTATCTTAGTATTTCAATATGGATTTCTCCATTCATTTTGATATCTAGTCATCATTGTTACTTAGCATTATCATGACTCACAAAATCTCAGAGAATATCTTACAATAGCATCTTGATGACCTTTTTGGGAGTGCATGTGCCAGGTAGAGGGAATTTTGTTTGTTTTTCTGAAATATGAATAAAAATAGAAATTTATATGCATAACAAATCTCATTTCTCTTGAGTTGAATTAATTTTCAAATAAGGGCAACCTGTGAAAGGGTAAGATGCAGCAGTATCATTGACCCACTCCAGCAGCTAATTTCTGGGTTTGCCTGACTCCTTCCAACAATCACATAATGGAAAACAACTTGATTAAAAGGTTTTTCAGTATATTTTTTGGCAGCAAGACTATTCATTCTTTTTTGATGTTTTCAACGTTATTTCAAGCACAAAATTGAGCAAAGTTTCTGAAAATCATCAAAGATTCTTATTGCCATTTTATTGGGAACATTACTTCACTTTTACATCTACTTTGATTGAAAACTATTTTGCATTCCACCATCATCTCAATGATTTTCCTTGGTTTGATGAAGTACAGAGATGTACAATAAGAAGCTACTTAAGACTTTATTTTTGAAAAAAAACTCATACATTCAATAAATTATTTTTTTTGACTTGGGGATGCTTATGGTTGTGATGATATTGATATGTTGAAATGTTATTATTCACAATACTGAAATATTAAAAGAAGCCATATACTTCATGCAGTCAGTGCTTTAAAAATTTGGAAGCTATTGCAAAGTTTGTGGAGTGTCTCAATGAGGATTAAAAAAATCTTATGAGATTGATGATGGTGTTGGTGCTGGTGCTAATGCAGAGTTTAAAAGCACTAATGGTGCTTTTACCAATGATGATGATGATGATGATGATGATGATG